>NC_069457.1:31888909-31905666 GCF_026875155.1 Cherax quadricarinatus | reverse complement strand
CCCCCCTCTTTTGTCCACCAGGTACTGGGCAGATGTGAGGTTGCTATCCGGGATTGCTGGTTTACTGGATAAAGGGTAGAGTATGGCATGGGTTCCATCTGTATCTGTGCTACTTGCGGTGCAGGTCCTCTTGGGCGCAGAGGGAGATTTCTGGCCCTTTCATTCCTCCTAGGAACTATCCCTTCCCGTCTCCCCTTTTTTTATTCTTTTTTTATTTTTTATGTTCATCTTTCTTTTTTTTTTTAAAAACAAAAAGAAAGAAGTAACCTAACCATGGAGTCCCCAATCTATGACCCCACTACCCCCCGGGCCCCTTATTGCTACCACACCCTGTTCTGACCTCGCCTCATCTTTGCCACTTTAGACATTTCCTAAGGCCCCTGTACCTCTTGCTGGTGCTGTTTCCTCCCCTTTGCTTCAGGCTTCAGGTGCCAGGCTTTCGACTGACTCCTTCGATTTGTCTGACCTCCACTCTCCTTTGACTATGCTTCTGCCTCTCCCTCTATGGTGCGGCCACAGAGGGACCAACTCTGGTCCCACTTCTAAATGCCCAACGACAATCTCCTGATGATGTTACTTCATTACCTTTCTCATTCTACTCTTTTAAAGACCAACACATCATCACTCCCTCTCCACACTCAGTTTTGGACCACACAATGGACTAAATTCTTTACTTTAAGACTGACTTCTTCTACTGCCTATCTTTCTGACCATAGTATTGGAAAAGCGCTCCTACGCCATGTTGACAGAGATATTTCCTTTCATGCTCTTAAGAGTGGTCATGCATCAAAATCCAGAATGCAAACTAAGCTCATGACTTCTCTTTCACATTTTGACACATTCCTATCACATCAAAAAAACATCTTTCCCCTCAATTCTTAGTGGTTCTGTCATTCTGCCCCATACCATGTCCAACAAAATTTCCAACATGAGGCAATGACATTCTTGAACAGCTGGAACTCCAAGATCTCCCAATTCTCAAGGTAAACTTATGTTCTTCCTGCCCATGGGCGGAGACAATACCCTTTTAATGTGGCTCGTTTAACTTTTGACAGCCATAAACTCCCATTGTCTGTTTATGTAGCAGGACATCGGTTACAAGTTCGAAGGTGATCCCTTCACCGCAACAGTGTAAAAAATTGCTTGCGCTTTGGCCACCCGAGCAAAAAATTTTCAGATCTATAGCCAAATGGCCCCGTCTGGGTGCCCGATGACCATTCTAATACATCTTGCAGTCGACCTCCCTCTTGCCTTAATTGTCTGAGGGTCACCCTTCGTACTCTTGCCATTGCCAGGTCAACTTAATGAGCGCCTCTTCAAGGGGGCCCCTTTGTTGTGGTGAAGACACTCTTGTCTGAGGAATTAGACCTGTCGGTCTCTTCCTCAGACCGAACCTAATTATCCCAATCCCCCTTCCCTTCCATCCTACCCATCCTCTCTTTTTCCTTTCTCCTCCTCCTCCCCACCTCTCCCTTTTGCCCTTCTTTTTGGGCTTTGGGATTTTTTCCCAACAGGCACGCTATTTTCCTGGTGGGGGAAAGGAGTACCGGGCCCAAACCCATTCTTTGAGGTCCTTGGCGGGGGGGTAGTTTGCCGTGGAATCTGGATTGCCCTGGAGTCCCAATCCCTCTCCGTATCCTGGAGGATGGCTTTGGGTGTCTCTCGGGCGACGGGTGTATCTCGGGAAGCCTCCTTTCAGATTCCGGGAGGGGTGGCCAAGGGGGTATGCTTTGTGGTGGATATCTGGCTGCTCTCTCTTTTGTCAACTAAAGGTAGCTCACGATGTGAGGTGCTATCCAGGATTGCTAGTTTACTGGATGATGGGTAGGGTATGGCACGAGTTCGATGCTGCATCTTGCTATTTGGGGTTTGCTGAGGTCCTCTTGGGCACGGGGGGAGATTTCTGGCTTTCATTCCCCCTATGAACTACCCCTTTCCCCGGTCCCCCCCTTTTTTATTTTTTTTATTTTTATTTTCTTTCTTCTTTTTTTTTTTCTTAAAACAAAAAAAAAGGGAAGTAACCTAACCATGGCAGCCCCAGTCCATGACCGATACCCTTGGGCCCCTTCTTGTACCTCACCCCTTCTGACCCTGTCTCTCTTTGGACCCCTCTTTGGACACTCTCATGCCACTGTACCCTTGCGGGGCTGTTTCCTAACCCGCTTCAGGGACTGAGGTTCCCAACTGGCTCCTTCGATTTATCTGACCTCTGCTCCCCCTTTGACTATGCTTCGGTCTCTCTCTCTCTCTCTCTCTACGTATGCAGTTTTGATCCTGGCCCGTTCAGTCGACCAACTCTGTTCATTGCCTAAACGCCAACAACAATTACCTGCTATGATACTTCACTCCCTTCTGTTCTTCTCAGAAAAGACGACAGTCTTGCATCCCTTTCCACCTCAGTTTTCGAACACAAGGGGCTAAATTCTTCACTTTATGACTGACTTCCTCTCTGCCATCTTTCTGACCACAGTATTGGCAAGGCACCCTACGCCAGTTAGAAAAGATATTTTTTTTCTGCCTAAGAGGGGAGCTAAATCACACTGTACAAAATGCCCCCAAAACTCAGATTTTTCCCTTTTCTTTCCCAATCGATACTTTTCCTGTCACTATTAAAAACTCTTTCCCTAAAAATTTTTGTAGGTCCCATCACCCTGCCCCAAAAACATATTTTTAAAAAAAAATTTTCCAGACATATGGCAATGACATTCTTGAACACTGGAACTCCAAGTTCCCCCAATCCTGAATTTAGACCTTATTTTCTTCCGCCTGGGGGAGACGATACCCAGCAATATGGCTCCTTTAGCTTTTCAGCCATGAACCCCCTCCTCAGTTTATGTAGCAGACATTGGTTACAAGCCGAAAGGTGACCCACACTGCAACAGGTAAAAAATTGCGGGCATTTGCCATCCAGCAAAATTTTGGGCAGACCATACCGAATCCCCAATTGGGGTCCCGAGATCATCTAATACACTTGCAATCGCCCTCCCTCTTCCCTTAATTGTCAGAGGCTCCCCCTTCGACTCTCGCCGTTCCCAAGTCTACTTAAAAGACGAGATATCCTTTTCCCAAAAAGGCAGAAGTCTCCCTTAGCCCTGAAAGTTTCTCATCTCCGCCTCCAAGGAAAACTACCTATGTTTTATTCCCTTTTTTAAAACCCCACCCCTTTTTGGTCCATCTTCCACCCTCCCCGTGTTACCTCTCCCCCAAATCACTCCTGATTTTAATTCTTTTGTTTTCCACTCAACGCCCTACTTTATGCTATCTGTTTTGCTTCTTCTGTTCTCCCTCAAAAACCTAAGATCGACGAACTGTACGACACCTCTCCCAATCATCCCAAACTTTTTCCCAAATCAAAAAAATCTTTAAAACCCCCCTTTCCCTTCTTCCACCTCCTCATTTTTAACCTTCCCTGTTTTGTCCGGTTTTTCCCCTCTCATTGGGTCTGTTACAAGTGTAAGGCCACCCTCCCACTTCCCCCCCCTTTCCCTCCCAATTTCTTCCTCTTTTGCCACCCCCCCGGTTTCTGCCCTTTTCCTTTTCCGCCTTTTTCTCCGTTCCCTCCACCCCTCACCCCCCACCTTGGTACAGTCCATTACAGTTCCCAAACTTTACTCATCCTCCCCCTACCATCTCCCAAAATTTTCCCCCCTAAGTCCAATTCCCCAAAAAATTGAAGAATCCGAAAAATTGCAGAGACCAAAAAACCCAATGACTCTGATCCACCCCCTTTTTCCTTCCTCTCCTCTCCTCCATCTGCGCAAATCCTTTTTTTCACAGCCCCCGTTCCTTTCTGCTTTAAAAGTTTTTCCCGCCTCCGCATGTGGGGCTTTTCTAACCCCTCTAGCCGTAGGGGCCCTTATCTGGGATTTCAATTCTTTATCATTGCCAATCATGGCCTATTTACAGTGGAATATATCAGCCCAGTTAATCGGGGTGAGCTTCAATGTTTACTCTCCCAGTTTTTCCCTGTTGGTGTTTGCTTACAGGAACCAAAATTTTACTCTGCTGTTTCTATCCCATCTCAGGGTATAATTATTGTATTCTTCAATCCTTTTCTGATGGGGCCTTTAATGAAAGTGCCCTTCTTTTTATGCACTGATATTCCATACCATCAGCTATTTTTTCGTATTTTGCTGCATTAAAACAGCAGCCCATACCCCCTTTTGCTTGGGTGGTAACCTCTGTTCTTTATATCTCTCCCATCCCCGGGGCATCATCTATTCCAGATAGAGGGGGCCCCCCCCACATAACGTTTACCTCCGAATGCCCCAAATTTTATGAAAAGTGTATTTATTAGGGGTTTGGAAAGTGTATTTTTGGGGGGGTTGAAATGGACAAATTCTTTTCACAATATTCCTTATGGGAAAAAATTGGGTTCAGCACGGGCCCACCTGAACAAAACTTTTTTGGGTGAAAAATACGTTAACGGGGGCCCAAACTGTATTTTTCTTTTTTCCCGACATATTTCCCCCCCCGTTTCTTTTAACTTGGAAATTTTAATCCCTCATAAATTTCCTGGGGGGGTTTTTCACTGTAAATTCCTTTTTGGATTCATTTTAGAGGCTTTTCTTTTTTAACCCCACCCCCCCCATTTTTTAAATCAGGAACTCACCCCCTTTTTGATCCTGGGATTTAAAACCTTTTCCCCTTGCATCGTCTCTCATCTGCCTTCCTCCACCACATTAACTTCACCGGGACTTTTCCCTCCTGGTTTTTATGTGCCATGATCATTTCTGAACCATTCTTACCCCCCTTAAATTTCCCACCACCTCTTCGTATCCCACGCTGGCAAATTTTAATCAGGCAAATTGGAACCTTACTCACAACTAACTGTTTTTTAGGTGAGGTTCCATCTTCGTCCTCCATTGATGAGCTTTTACACCTCTCCTCTTCCTCCGTTTAAACCACAGCTTCTCATCCAATACACCCAAACTTCGGGCAGGCAATCTAAAGAAATGCATGCCTGGTGGTCCTCCTGCTTGTGCTCATGCTGTACGTTTTGAAATGTGCTGCATGGGGCAGGTACCGGTACAATAGAACCACAAAGAAGAGACTTCTTGATTTTAAAGCAAAGCCTGCGATCGCTTGCTGTGTCAAGACTTTTTCTCCTTGTATTAATGATTTGGCCCTAGTCTTCCATCAAATTTTGGGGTCCACTCTATTTTGATGACTTCATATTGTCTGTCGGGGCCGACTGTCCCTCTTTACAGGGGGTCGACTGTTTTTCCCAAATTTGGGGCCCCACACAGGGGTTTAAATTTTCCAGCACTAAAACCCCCAAATTACTTCACTAGCCTCTTCAAGGGGGGCTCCTTGGCGGGTGAAAGGGGTGTTGGTCTAGGAATTAGACCTGTCTCTTCCCCTAAACCCGAACCTTTCCCCCCCAACTCCCCCCCCCTATCCCATCCTCCCATCCTCCCTACCCTCCCCTTTTTCCTTTCCTCCTCCTCCCCACTCCTCCCTTCCCCCTTCCCTCTTTTTGGCCCTTTGGGGGATTGCCCCCAGGCGCGCTAGTTCCTGGTAGGGGAAAGGATCCGGGGTCATCCCATTCTGTTGAGGTTCTTGGGGGGTGGCGTAGTTTGCGTGGAATTGGATCGCCGGGGGATGTCCCGATCCCTCTCCGTCCCCCGAGTAGTTTTGGGGTCTTTGGGCGACGGGTGTATCTCTAGAAACCACCTTTCGGATTCCGGGGGGGTGGCCGAAGGGAGGATGTTTTGTGGGGGATACCGGCCCCCCTTCTTTTGTCCCCCCGGGGTAGCTCGGCAGATGTAGGTTGCACCCCCATTGTTATTTATAGCTGAGGGTAGGGTATGGCATGGGTTCCTGCTGATCTGCCTACTTGGGGTTTCTGAGGTCCTCAGGGGGCGGAGGGAGATTTTGGCCCTTTTCATTCCTCCTGGGAACTATCCCTCCCTGGCCCCCCCTTTTTTTTTTTTTTTTTTTTATTTTTATTTTCTTTTTTTTTTCTTTTTTTTTTTTTAAAAAAAAACCCAAAAAGAAAGAAAACCTAACCGGGCAGCCCTAGTCCATGAACCTACTACCCCCGGGGCCCTTCTTGATACCGCACCCTGTTCGCCCCCGCCTCATCTTTGGACCACTTTTCGACATCCTCATCCCTCTTACCTATTGCCGGTCTTTTTCCTCCCCGCTTCAGGTACGGGGTCGACTGCCCTCCTTCGTTTTCGGACCTTTGCTCCCCCTTGACTATGTTTCCCAGCCTCCCCCTGACGGTGCGGAAATTTTTCAAATCGCCGCCCCTTCCCGGGACTAACTCTGGTCCCACGCCTAAACGCCAACGACAATTCCCTCTGATGATACTTCTCCCCTTTCTCGTTCTTCTCAAAAACGACGACACTCCTTCATACCTTTCCACGCTCATTTTTCAGACTGAACAATGGAAAATTTTCTTCACTTTAACCTCTTCCTCTATGCCATTTTTTTGACCACAGTTTTGGGGCAAGGCACCCCTATGCCATTTGGGAAAAGATTTTTCTTTTCACCCTTTTAAGACGGTCCCGGCATCATTACCGTACAGATGACCCAGGCCATGACTCTCTCGTCTTTCCCATACGATATTTTTTTCCTGTCACTTTTAAAAAAATCATCCCCCCAATTTCTTGTATGTTATCGCATTCCCCCCATACCAATTTAAACAAAATTTCCAGACATGGGCATGACTTCTTGAACACTGGAACCGAAGATCCCCCAATCCTAAAGGTAGACCATTTTCCCTGCCCGCGGGGGGAGACGATACCCTACAACGGGCTCTTTTAACTTTTCAGAAAAGAACTCCCATCCTCAGTTTATATACGGGACTCGGTTACAATTCGAAAGGTGATCCTACACCACAACAGTGTAGAAAATTTCTGGTGAATTTGGCCTCCAGCGAAATATTTCAGACTATCGCCGAAGCCCTCGTGGGCCGATGACCTTTAAAAAAGTCTTGCAATCGATCTCCCTCTTGCCTTAACTGTCATGAGCTCCCCTTCTTTCTCTCCCGTTTTCAAATCTATTTAAACGAGCGGGAAAACCATTTCCCCAAAGAGACAGAAGGGCTCCCTTATCCATGGCAGTTTCTCATTCCCCCTGTTGGGTTTTCTTCGGGAAACCAAAATTACACTCTGCTGTTATTTCTCCCATCTCAGGGTATAATTTATTGTATTCTTCAGATCCTTTTTCCCGGGTTTTGGGTTGTATAGAAAAACCCACTAGATGTTCCCATGAAATTGGCAAATTGGTCCTATTTTCCAGGGACTCCATTAGCCCCTCTTTCTTTCCTCAAAGTCTGCCAGAGATTTTAGCACCCTTGGACTTTTCTTCTCTCAAAAAGAACAGTTTAATGTCCCTTTTTAATTTCAAGAACGGGGGGCAACACCTCAGCTTGTCGACCCGGGCAGCTGGGCCCGAGACATTCAATTCGTATCCTCAACATTTACATCAGCAGCCCTTGAGTCCATTCCCTTTTACAATCTTTTTTGGGTCACAAGGATTCCCCACACTGGGGAAAATTTCCCCATTGTTCCCCTTTTCCCGAAAACCGGGGCACACGGACATAAAACCTCCCTTTTGCCCCATTGCTCAACCAGTGCAGTTTGCAAAAGTAATGGAACACCAGAAAATAGCGTTTAGTGTGGTTTTTAAGACACACAACTCTCTCCACTCCAATATGGCTTTCGAAAGGGCGTTCTACCATAGACCCCTTATATGCGGATGTATGTCGAATGCCTTTTGCGAAAAACCACTCAGTTATTCCCATTTTTTTGACCTTGAAAAGGGCATATACAAAACTTGGGGTATAATATTTTACCCCAAGCCCACCCCTTAACCTTGAGGCAATCTCCCATCCTTCCCTTGGGAATTTTTAAACTGCAGGCTTTTCCGTTTTTTGGTTAATAATGTGCTCTCCCCGGACTTTATCCAAGCGGGAAAAGTTTCCCCCAGGGAGTGTTTGGGACAAGACTTTTTCTCCTTGCTATTAATATTGGCCTCTGTCTTCCATCAAAAATTTGGTCATCCCAAAATGAGACTTCGCTATTGCCTGTGCAGGGGCTATGTCCCTCTTAATTTTCCTCCAACATGGTCGACCGTTTTTCCAATTGGGGCCCCCACACGTGGGTTTAAATTTTCCAGCACAAAACCCCCCAAATTTCTTTCACTAGAAAACCCTTTTTATCTCCGATCATCCTTTTACCTCTATGCTCCCGTACCCTGAACGTGATACAGTCAAGTTTCTGGGGGCCCCCTCTTTGATCGTAGGTTATCCGGAAACCTCAATTACCCTCTGAAGGAACTTGTCACAGCGGCTGAACCCTTTTTAAAACCCTTGCTCACTTTCATGGGGGGCTGATCGTCGAAAACCCCCCTTTCCCCACATTCCAACCTTTTTTTTTTTCGAAATTTATTTTGGTGCCAGACTTTTCAGCGGCATTCCTCTACTCTTCTAGCCTTAACCCCCCTTTATCACCAAGATTACTTTATGCCTTGGTGCTTTTCCCTTCCCCTGCAAAGCCTCTATGCAGAAGCGAACTTCCATCCTTATCCATTGCGTGATGCCCCTTGCCCCGCAACTATGTCGCTCTTGACTCTGCAATCCTTCCTTTATGAATGGGCACTGAATTTTAGACATTTTTTATTTGTTCGCCGCCCGTTTACTTTTCCCTCCCTTTTCTTCGCCTTCATTCCTCTTGTCTTTCTTCAACACCCCTTTCTATGTACATGTAATCTCACTTTTTCCCTCCCCCCTGGAAGTTCCAGCTGTTCGGTCTGTTCTTTCTCCCTCCTTGCTCGAAAGCCCAATGTTAGGTCGCTTCCCGCTCTCTTTTTCTTGACCCCTTTATCTCATTTCATGCATTGCCCGGGACACGATGGGTCTAAGTCTTCTGACGGGATAGGATTCGCAGCAGTGTTTTGGAAGCATCGTACAAGGGATTTACTATCTTCAGCTAGTTTTTTTACTGGAAATTTTATGCCACCCTTACAGACTTATCCTATTGCATCAGCCTTGTATCTTTTTTGTTTCTCAGATCCCTTAGTGCTTTACAGGCTATAAAAAAAATTTTATACCCCCCTCCCCCTTAGTCCCCGTATCCAACTTTGGCTCGCCCATTTTACCAGATAAAGTATTGTTTTTTGTTGGGGCCCCGGGAAGTTTGAATACAGGGCAAGAACAGGCAGACACTGCTGCGCGTCAGCAGTACATGACCTACATTTTTATAGAGGGATTCCTTTACGGACTATTTTGCTGCAAAATCCCCACCTTCACACCCTTGGCAACAAAGTTGGGCTACTATCTCCGGGAAAAACTTTAATCTATTAAACCCAGTATAGGGTTACTGGCCCTCTTTTTATCAACTGTGAGGTTTGAGACTACTCTCTCCCCCTCTTCGCATGGCCAATCGTCTTTCCAGGTTCTCAGGAGGGGCCTTGCTCCTCTCTGTGGAATTGCCCAACTCCTTATCAGTCGCCACATCTTTTGGGGCTGCCCCTTTAACAACGGCACGAGAATTTACCTCGTCGTCGTCTCGCTCCGCTGCTTTTTCTTTTCCTTCCCCTTTTCGCTGATGAACCCCCCCTTTTATCCAGACTCTCTCATTGACTTTTTGACAACAACTGACTTACTTCACAAATTCTCATACCTTCAGCCCTTTCTACTTCAATCTCTTGCTACCCTCTACCCCCGTACTATCCCCTGCCCCGCTGTTTTCTGTAACCTGCTGATCATCCTTCCTCCCTTCTGCCTCCAATACCCTCGCTTCCTTCCCTACCCTGCAGCGCTGTATAGCCCTTGTGGCTTAGCGCTTCTTTTTGATTATAATAATAATACTTTCACTAGACGCTCTGTCATCTCCAATCATCCTTTGTACCTCTATGGCTCCCGTATCCCTGAACGTGATACAGTTAAGTTTCTGGGCCTCTTCTTTGACCGTAGGTTATCCTGGAAACTTCATATTACCTCTCTGAAGGCAACTTGTCACAGCCGGCTGAACCTTCTTAAAACCCTTTCTCATCTTTCATTGGGAGCTGATCGTCGAACCCTCCTCCTGCATTCCACCCTCATTTTATCGAAACTTGATTATCGTGACCACATCTATTCAGCGGCTTCTCCTGCTACTCTATCTAGCCTTAACCCTATTCATCACCAAGGATTACGTTTATGCCTTGGTGCTTTTCACTCTTCCTCTGTTGAGAGCCTCTATGGAGAAGTGAATGTTCCATCCTTATCCGATCGCCATGATGCCCATTGCTTTTGCTACTATGTATGCTCTCATGATCTCTGCAATCCTTCCATTTATAGAATGATCACTGATATTAGTAGACATTCTTTATTTGTTCGCAGCCCTTGTTTACTCCATCCCTTCTCTCTTTGCCTTCCTTTTGTCTTCAATTACTCACCTTTCTATGTTCGTGTGCATCTTATTTTCCCTACCCCTCTGCGAAGTTCCAGCTGTTCGAGTCTGTTCTTTCTCCCACCTTGCTCGAAAGCCAACTGTCTCGGTCGGACTTCCTGCTCTCTTTTTCTTGACCACTTCACTATCATTCTCATGCCATTGCTCTGTACAAGTGTGGCTCTAAGTCTTCTGATGGGCGTAGGATACGCTGCAATGTTTCCAGGACAGCGTTTGTACGACGGGCATTTTCTATTTCGGCTAGTATTTTTATGCTTCCCCTGAATTGTATGCCATTCTTGCAGCATTTTCGCATTGCATCTTTGCCTGTGTCAATTCATTTGTGGTTGTCTAGACTCCTAGTGCTTTACAGGCTACACACAAATTGTGATACCACCTCACCCCTTAGGTCCTCATGTATCCAACTTTGGATAGCCCACATCTTTCCAAGCATAAAGATATGTTTTTGTTGGGTCCCTGGTCTGTTGAATGCAGGGCATAGGAAACAGGCAGACAACTGCTGCGCGGTCAGCAGTACATGACCTACCAGTTTCATATAGGAGGGTATTCCATTTACGGACTTTTTTGCTGCAAATAGCTACAAACCTTCACACCCGTTGGCAACAACATTGGTCTACTAGGTGCTCGAGTATCAAACCTTCCAATCTATTAACCGAGTATTGGGTATGGCCATCTTCTTGTCGCCAGGGCCGAGGCTTGGGAGGAATACTCTCTCCACTTTCGCATTGGCCATTCTCGTCTTATCATGAGATATTCATGGAGAGGCACCTGCTTCCTCTCTGTGAGTATTGCCAGACTCCATTACCAGTCAGCCAGATTCTGTGGACTGCCCACTTTTATCAATCGAGCACGCAAGAATTACCTCATCGTCGTCTTCGCTCTGGCTTCTTCTCTCTTTACCTTCCCTTTTAGCTGATGGACCCACTTTCAATCCGGACTCTCTCATTGACTTTTTAGACAAAAAACTGATTCACAAATCTTATGGCCTCCAGCCTTTCTACCTCAATCATCTGCTACCCTCATATATCGCCGCCATTATCCCCTGCCCCGCTGTTTTCTGTACCTAACTGATCATCCTCTCCCTCCTTCTACAGCCAATGCTCTTTGCTCCTTTACCTATCCCTGCAGTGCTGCATAGCCCTTGGGCTTAGCGCTTCTTTTTTATTATAATAATAATAATTCTAATCAAGCCGGAGAAAGCTGGTAGGCCTACATAAGAGAGAATGGGCTTGAGTGGTGGGTGTGCACCCTGTGAAAAAAAATCTGGGGACTCAGTGTTGCATTTTTGTTGGGATTGCCATCTTGGTAGGTCTATTTTCACAAAAGCTCCGAGTAAGAAGTACCTCACTCCTTGGTGGATTGGAGGTCTACTGTTCCCAAGTGATAGTTTAACAGTGTTGGAAGTGCCAAAAGTGAAAGTGAATTTATGGTGTTTAAAGAGGTGTGAACCCAAAGGCAAGTGCCAGTGTTGTAAACGTAATTAGTGATTGAAAACCCAGATGCGTCCCAGATCCGTCTACTCTGTTGCTGGCACATCTCATTCACGTTCACCTGTACCGGCGAAAAAGGAAACTATCTTCCCATTTTCAGGACACAATCTGAGCAGTGAAATTGATTATGTTAGTGATTTCAAAGTTATTGATAATAGCTCGAGTTCGGTCAGAGAGGGGGATATTGCAAATGAAACGGCTGTATGTTCGATGGCAGCATGGGTTTCTGGTAGTGTGTCTTATGCCCTTCCACGGCCAAAGGAGTAATCTGGGGTGGGACCTGTGGCCCTACACCCAACCTGACAGTGAAGATGACGATATTGTTACAATGGGGGGATGTGTATTGTGTGTAGGGAAAGTGATGGGTAGGTGGTGATTGATGATGGTGGTGGCGATGGTGGCGGTGGATGAGTCTGTGGCACCAGCAGTGGGCCCATGGTACTACGACGCTGCTGACTCTGCACAAACCACAAATGCACAACCACATACCTGCTGAACAAAACTCGTTTCAAAGATCCAGAACCTCCAGCAGACCGCATACTTGGATTGGCAGCAAGTGAAGATTTTATTCCTTTCCCCACGATTTGATGAAACACAAAGTGGTATAGGCCATCGTGTACCTTTGGAACAAGACCATTGAACTAGAATGCTTTCAGATTTATTCTTAGATGACCCTGATGGATACAATACGATGAGGACGCACCCATGGCAAAATATTTTTTTTTTTTTTTTTTTTTTTTTTTTTTTTTTTTTTTTTTTTTTTTTCAATTTTTTCACCAAGATCACAGCTACCCAGTGGAAGGACACAACTGTGGCAGAGATGTACCTGTTTCTTTGCCTCATAATGCTTATGCTACATGTGTATAAGCACACTGTAACTACCTACTGGTGGACGGAAATCTGATTTCAACCCCTGGTTTTAGTTTAGGAGTCAATCGTTTTTTGATACTGTTTTGTATGTTACACTTTTCAGTCAAAACGCAAGCCTGACAGAAGCGACAGGTTATTTATATAAGTAAAGAAATGTGTTCATGGGACCTTGAACAAACTCGTGTTGTATGCATTTTATTCCTTCAGGAAGTTCTTATTGATTAGTCTTTGATTTGTTCAAGTGGTCTCGCTACTCATTCAAGCAGTAATACCAAGCAGAGGAAACACTTTGGTATTTATAAAGTTATTTGTACTGTAGTGTGAATTGCAAAATTGGTCTGGTTTGGATTTATTGGTGTGCACATTGGTGGCTATGTGTATTACATTGTTATTGGGTATCTCTGGTGATGTAGTTAGAACAATGTGGAACCATATTCTTGGTAAGGGGCATATTTTATATACTAATAACTGGTACACAAGCCCCTTGACTCTCAGTGAATTCTTGCGATGTGACATGGACAGACGTGTGTGGCCCCACAGTGCAGGTTAATTGTAAGTATATGCCATAGGTCGATGGCTGGACAGTCCAGAGGTGAGGGTGTAGGCCTTTGCTGCAATGACATCATGGCATTTCTGTTGCATGACAAAACGTGGATGTCACATTGTATGTCATCAGTTCTACCAAAATGAAATGGCAGAACAGTGGCAGGCAGAATAGAGAGACAATAAACCCATTTCTACAACCTGTAGCTGTCATGGGACTACAACCTCAATATGTGCTTAGGGACAAGTGTGACATGCAGATTGGGGTTGTCCCAAGATTGTGTACACAAGAGATTAAGTAGTACTAAACTTTTTTTGCCATCTTGATGTTTCATGCTGAATGCTTATTTAAAATATACAAGTTGATGACCAACAACAGAAACCAACATTTGTGAATTTTGTTCGTCTGTCATCAGCAAATATATCAAAGTACAAGAAGCAACACCAGCAGTAGACCAGTATGCCCAAGGAATTACCAAACATGCATCATCGTTTGAGGCCAGGTGATAACTAACCCCATGCATACCGCCTCTACTGGTTTCAAGAAAGAGTGCTCAGATGAGATGTATTTTGTTGTGGACATACCACAAACTCCAGATAAATATGCAGAGACACTGTTTTATGAGTGAGGAGTATCAAATACACTGCATATACCTTGTTCGAAAGATTTCCGCATGCTGCAGCAGTTCTAGGAAAGTGTTCAGTGGTATACCTATGTATATATATTATAAGTAAAATAGTAATAAACTGTTTGCAACCCTTGAATGGGTTGCAATGGATTAATATGTATATATTTAATTATTACCTTTATATAGATTTTACATTGCTTTATTTGCGGTAATAGCTAAATTGTAAATGTATTGCTTTTATTATTATTTTGACTTAGTTATGTTGTTAGGTAGGATATAAACATATTATGTGCTCAGTTCAAGTCTTGATTGTCTAACATACTGAATTTATTCGCCCTTTGCTCATTTCCTGCCAGCTTCTTGCTGGGCAGCGAACCACGGTGCTATTCATGTGATCGATGGGGATGTCCTCCACCTCGCCTGAAGTATTTCAGTTGGTCTAGACTCACCTTGTTGGATTGGGGATGTTATTCTTGACAAGAGAGCCTAAAGTCTCCCTTATGGCCCTTGTTGGATGATAGTCTCTTGTTTCATTTTATTCTTGTTAGTTTCTGGAGACACTCTGCTGTTAAACAGAAACATTGTATGACTTGGTGATTTTCGACATTGTACTGAGGTTGTGTTTTGCAAAAGGGACACTCTGAGCAACTCAGGTCCTTAGCATGAAGTTTCTGACTAATTGTACTGGTATTTGTGTACTTGTCACAGTCGGTGATTTTTTATGGCTGTACTTTGATTCATTATAGGTGGGAGTATTGTGACCTTTTGTGGAGGACCTGCTGATGGTCCCTACTTAGTGTAGTTATGTTATCTCCTGGTCCTGATTTGTCGCAGTTGCTTGTTGTATTGTATTGGGCCTCAGCATTCTTTTTATTGTTCAGCAGATGTTTGGTTGCCAGTCGGTCAAGAAGTTAGTTTATGTGAGGACTTTGTCAGTCACTTGTTTAAGTCTAGTCGAGTTGTGAGACATACCGAAATACTTAGAGCACTTACACACATACGCACAAAATTACTTGTACATGTTTGTAATATCTTAGTAAATGTTAATGTACCAGACGGTACTTAAGAATTATAAATATGATATGTGCTTTCAGCACAATAATATTGTACTCGAGAGAAGTGATTATTCTTATTTTGTTAATATTGATTTAATTTAATTTGATATATGCCTAGACTACTCAATTGTTAATAAATGTATTAAATTTTAATTTCTCTAGTTAGTAGCCTACCATTTGTAATCCTGAAGCACTAATAATTCATACAGAATTCTAATGGATAATTGGACAAGGATACTGACTAATTATTATGAAAACCCAGTAACAGGCTGGATGCTAGAAGGGCAGTCCTTTCTAGTATTCACTGGAGATCTCTAAGCTTTTAGAATCGCGTTTTTTGTAATAAATGGGGGCCTGTCTGGGATGCTCTTGATCCAAGGTGTTGAAGAAATTTTCCAGTTTGACGTACTAGTAACTCTATGGTCAAACACTGAGTACTTTCCTAATCTGAAGACTTTGAGTTTAGTCTTGTACAACATACCAGGTGGATGTATGTACCTGACTGAGTCTCTTGATCCAAGGAGATGGAAATACTGTTTATGAGTTCTAGCTCTAAGACAACCAACACTAAAATTCCTATTAGGATTATAGTTACCCATAAACACTCTCTTGTAGTACATTTATTTTCGTGATGTATACCAAAGTGAAACAGTTAATTGATATTCTGACTTTGTCTGAGTTAAGTACATTAAAATTTCAGACATACTGGCGAGTAGCCAAATATCTCGGTGTGATGTATAACAGGAATTACACTGCAGAAACTGTCAGAGTGTTAATTAAAGATATATTGTTTCCTGCTCATACAGAGATGTCTGATTATGATTCAGATTCAGAAAGCCTAGTGTCACAATTATGAAGTATGACTCTATTTGATGACGTAGAAGAAAGAGCAACTACAGCAGAAGTGTCTGAGCCTAGTGAACCTCCGCTCACACCTTCCCGCCTCACTGACACTATAGTACAGAGTGTAGCTGGTAGTATGACTCAGCCACATACTAGTACTGTGTATGCTACACCTGTTTCTACTTATCCTAGACCAGATCTAGACTCTCTAGAGATAGCTGGACGAGGTGCCCGACTTAAGGACTGTCCAGATCACTTTAGATTCCTTACTCCTCCATTACCAACTGGTCCTATCTCTCAGGAACAGTTTGAGAGGTTTGAATGCCTCATTATGTTGCAGACTGCACAAATAGAGGCACAGAGGAAATTGAATGAAGAAGATTTATAGAGAGAAAATATTCGTCTTTGAAGACAACAGACTGATAGATCACAGGACACATTTAATGTGCAGAAAGCTGCATCAATGGTTCCTAAGTTTTTTGAGAGTGACTTAGACACCTATTTTGATGTGTTTGAGAACCAGGCACGTGCTATGAACTGGCCACGTAAGCACTGGGCTACCTTGTTGCACACAGCTTTGGCAGGAAGAGCTCAAACTTGTACTGCTGCTTTGCCATTTGCCAAGTACATTAGTTATGATGCTGTCAAACAAACTATTCTAGAGACATATAACTTGTTACCTGTAAGATATCAATGTGCATTTCATACGTTACAATGGTGACAAGATGAAACTTGTGTAGAGTTTGCTCATGAGAAAAAAGTTGCATTTGAGAGGTGGTGTAGGTCTGCCAAGTGTAACAACTATGACAGCCTTGTTCAGTTGTTCTACATGAAAGTTTAACAACTGTATGTCTGGACTTACAAGAATATCTGTCGATATCTACCCCCAAAATTCTGGAAACTGCAGCTTTTGCAGACAAT
>NC_069457.1:31858416-31888409 GCF_026875155.1 Cherax quadricarinatus | reverse complement strand
GATTCAGTGAGTTGATCCTGGCAAGGTCGCCACTTGTAAAGGGTTTCTCAGCCCTGTAACAACACAAACAGTATTACCCAGGGGGCCCTCCGGGAAAATTAGTGAATAGAAACAGAAAAAATAACAGACAACATAAACACTTTATTACCTGGAGTTACCTGGAGAGAGTTCCGGGGGTCAACGCCCCCGCGCCCGGTCTGAGTCCAGGCCTCCGGGTGGATCAGAGCCTGATCAACCAGGCTGTTGCTGCTGGCTGCACGCAAACCAAGTACGAGCCACAGCCCGGCTGACCCGGAACTGACTTTAGGTGCTTGTCCATTTGCCAGCTTGAAGACTGCCAGGGGTCTTTTGGTAATCCCCCTTATGTGTGCTGGGAGGCAGTTGAACAGTCTCGGGCCCCGACCTTATTGTATGGTCTCTTAACGTGATAGTGACACCCTGTTTTCATTGCGGGGATGGTGCATCGTCTCCCAAAGTCTTTTGCTTTCGTAGTGGTGATTTTCGTGTGCAAGTTCGGTACTAGTCCCTCTAGGATTTTCCAGGTGTATATAATCATGTATCTTTCCTCCTGCGTTCCAGGGAATACAGGTTTAGGAACCTCAAGCGCTCCCAATATTGAGGTGTTTTATCTCCGTTATGCGCGCCGTGAAAGTTCTCTGTACTTTTCTAGGTCGGCAATTTCACCTGCCTTGAAAGGTGCTGTTAGTGTGCAGCAATATTCCAGCCTAGATAGAAAAAGTGACCTGAAGAGTGTCATCATGGGCTTAGCCTCCCTAGTTTTGAAGGTTCTCATTATCCATCCTGTCATTTTTCTAGCAGATGCGATTGATAAAATGTTATGGTCCTTGAAGGTGAGATCCTCCGACATGATCACTCCAGGTCTTTGACGTTGGTGTTTCGCTCTATTTTGTGGCCAGAATTTGTTTTGTACTTGATGAAGATTTAATTTCCTCATGTTTACCATATCTGAGTAATTGAAATTTCTCATCGTTGAACTTCATATTGTTTTCTGCAGCCCACTGAAAGATTTGGTTGATGTCTGCCTGGAGCTTTGCAGTGTCTGCAATGGAAGACACTGTCATGCAGATTTTGGGTGTCATCTGCAAAGGAAGACACGGTGCTGTGGCTGACATCCTTGTCTATGTCGGATATAAGGATGAGAAAAGATGGGAGCGAGTACTGTGCCTTGTGGAACAGAGCTTTTCACCGTGCTGCCTCGGACTTTTTCTCTGATGACGATACTCTCTGTGTTCTGTTAGTGAGGAAATTATAGATCCATCGACCGACTTTTTCCCGTTATTCCTTTAGCACGCATTTTGTGCGCTATTACGCCATGGTCACACTTGTCGAAGGCTTTGCAAAGTCTGATATATTACATCTGCATTCTTTTTGTCTTCTAGTGCATTTAGGACCTTGTCGTAGTGGTCCAATAGTTGAGACAGACAGGAGCGACTGTTCTAAACCCTGTTGCCTGGGTTGTGTAAACTGATGGGTTTCTAGATGCGTGGTGATCTTGCTTTCTTAGGACCCTTTCAAAGATTTTTATGATAAAGGGATGTTTGTGCTATTGGTCTGTAGTTTCTTTGCTGTTGCTTTACTGCCCCCTTTGTGGAGTGGGGCTATGTCTGTTGTTTGTTATGTAGAAAATATAAAATGTAAAAACATAAATATGAAATGTTAATCCCCACATTTAAAAAAAATGAAAAAAGGAAAAATATAAAAAGATAACTGAATTCAACGCTAATAAAAAAAAGGGGTGTTGGTGTTGGTGACATGTGTTGTTTAAATCGTACCCTTCCTGGGATTGGGGGGGGGGGGCGCAGGTGTTGGTGACCCCCACGGTGTTCTTCACGATTAAAGCCGGGGTTTTTCCCCAGAAGGAAAGCAGGTTCTTTACGCTGCAATGATGTGGGGTTACCCAAAAACAAAATTTATTTCTTAAGGATTACAATGCTGGTTTACGAAATTTGGTTATTGTGTGGTTTTTCATGTGTAAAAATTTTGATTTAAAAGTGTACCACTAGAAAAGCTTGCATGGTTAGGCATTTTGGGCATACTTTTTTTATTTTAATTGTAAAAAAATTACAAATTATGGGTAAGTTTGGTTTATGGCTAAGTGATAAAATATTTGTGAGTTTTGCAAGTGAATGCTTTTGTTTTGGACAGTCATAGTTTCAGTATTGGGGTACACAGGATTATTATTTTAAGATTGAGATTAATATTTTGTTTATGGTCCAAATGTGTGGTGGGGTAAGTGTGAAACCCCCAGGTGGTATTGTGTAGTTAGTTGACAGGGTGTATCAGGGAGATAAAATGTTTTCAAAGGTAGTTTTGAAGGTGTGAAGTGTCTGATTTTTTAGGTTTTTGGTAGGGTATTCCAATTTTAGGGCCTTTGCAACTTGAATTTTTTGTAAGGTTTAGCGGCAGGGGGAAAGTCGTTGGATGTTTGGGTTCGGGGTTTGCTGTGGGTTCGTCACAACTTCAAGAAAGGTTTTAGGTCAAGGTTGTATTTGAGTTTTAAAGGCCCCGTGATGTAGATTGCACAGTAGTAAGTGGGTGTACTGAACTGGGAAGTAAATTTAGGTCTATGAAGAGTGGGGGGGTGTGTTTTGCCAGGGGTGGGAATTTTGTGATTATTTCTTTCGCGCTTTTTGTTGGGTTATTATTGGCTTTAGGTGTGTTGCTGCAGTTGATCCCCAAGCACAAATAGCATAGGTGAGGTATGGATAAATAAGTGAGTGGTATAGTGTGAGAGGGCATTTTGCAGCACGTAGTATCGTATCTTGGAGAGGATCCCAACCGTTTTGGATACTTTTTTGGCTATATGCTGGATATGGGTGCTGAAATTCAGGTTGTTGTCAAGGTGTAAGCCTAGGAATTTTCCCCCATTATTTCTGGTAATTAGAGTGTTGTCAATCTTAATGTTAATTTGTGCATCTCCTGCTCTGCTACCAAACATAATATAGTAGGTTTTGTCAGTGTTAAGCGTAAGTTTATTGGCTGTCATCCAAGTCGATATTTTAATCAGCTCCTCATTCACAATGGTGTTGAGGGTGGCAAGATTAGGGTGAGAGACGACATAAGTCGTGTCATCAGCAAAGAGAATGGGTTTCAGGTGTTGAGATACGTTTGGAAGGTCATTGATGTATATGAGGAAGAGCAGGGGACCAAGGACACTTCCCTGCGGAACTCCAGTATCAAGTGGCTGTGTTGCTGATGCTGTGTCTTTAATGGTGACGTACTGATACCTATTAGAAATTTAAGATTTGAAATAAGCAAGCGCATGGCCTCTTATACCGTAATGATCAAGTTTGTGGAGTAGGATGTCGTGGTCTACTGTGTCAAAAGCTTTTCTTAGGTCAATAAGAATTCCTAGTGGATATTCCTTATTTTCCAATGCTGTGTAAAGCAGATCTAGCATTTTTATGATTGCATCATTAGTGCTTTTATTTTTCCTGAATCCAAATTGGCAGGGGTTGAGTATGTTTTGAGCCGTTATAAATGAATCCAGTCTCCTGTGCACGAGTTTCTCAAAGATTTTGGATAGCAATGGTAAGTTAGATATTGGCCTATAGTTGTTTAAGTCTGTAGGGTCACCACCTTTATGTATTGGTGTAACCCTTGCCATCTTGAGTAGTTTCGGGAAGGTGCTAGTCTCTAGTGACTTGTTAAAAAGTAATGAAATAGCATGCGAAACGACATGGGCCGCTCACTTGTACAGTAATGGTGGGACATGAGACAGATTCCCTGAGTTATTTTTAAGTGACTTTATAATCTCAATGACTTCGTGGGCTCAGTTGGTGCAAAATAGAAGGAATTAGGGAAATTCCCATCTAGGTAGTCCCCGGCATGGGCATTGGTATGTGGGATTTTACTGGCGAGATTAGATCCTATGTTTGAGAAGAAGTCGTTTATCTTGTTAGCTGTGTCAGTGGGATGTAGTGGTGTTTCATTAGGTTTAGTTAGGACATTATCTTGGTTTTTCTTAGTTTGTGGGTCCCTAGAATCTGAGAGAGTGTTTTCCAGGTCTTTTTTATATCTCCTCTAGTGTCTGTGAATCTACTGGAGTAGTATAGTTGTTTGGCTTTCTTTATTACTTTGGTGAGAGCTGATGAATGTGTTTAAGAGTATCTTTGTGTATTAAGCCCTGTCTATATTGCTTTTCATATTGGTGTTTCTTGTCAATGGATTTCAGAATGGTGCTGGTTAGCCATGGGCAACCAAGCCGTTTGTTTGTGATCTGTTTTGTTTTTATAGGACAATGTTTTTTTGTATAGTCTAAGTAATTTGTTAAGAAAATGTCTGTCCAGTCATCAATACCATTGGCCTTGGAGAATTCTGTAGGCCAGTCAACAGTCTCTAGGTCAGCTGTGAACTTCCTTACTGAGGGGGGGCCTCGTCATGGAGTCTAAATGAGACTTTGTTGTATTCAAGTGGTGGTTTACTAATGTTTGTCAGGAGGAAGGTAGGGTAGTGGTCTGTAGTGCTATCTGTGATTATCCCTGATTTAAGGGGGGCTAGTATATTGGTCCATATGTGGTCTATTAAGGTTGCACTTGTCTCAGTGAGCCTGGTTGGTTTAGTTATTGTTGGTATGAGAAGTGTGTTGTTCATATTGTTGATGAAATCAGTTACAGGCTGATCATCTAGTAAGCCAAGGTTGATGTTGAAGTCTCCAGCTAAGAGAAGGTGGTGCTTATTCATTTGTCTGTTTGTTATTAGTGACTTTAATTTCTCACTGAAATTTGGGATGTTTGTGTGAGGTATCCGGTAAATGGCACCGATTGTTATAGGTGTCTTAAGGTTTTTACAGTAAAATTAGCAAAAATGTATTCCCCATATTCATCACTAAAGCAAGTGGTGCTAATACAAGATAACTGGTTAGATTGCAATACCACCCCCAACTTGGTTTGGTCTGCAGTTGTGAATTGCTGTGTATCATGATAAAGGGTAGATATCTATTGTGTCCTGCTTAAGCCAGGTCTCAGTAAGAATAATGCAGGAGAAGGGTGTCTTTAGTGAGTCATGGAGTGCCAGGAGGTCATCATAGTGTTTGCTTAAGGACCTGATGTTGTAGTTAAGTACTGATAGACTTTTAGCATTGTTTAGGATAGTGGTGGCTTGTGATGCTGTGTAATAAAGGCAGTTACTTTCCAATAGGTTTTGATTGGGTGTCAGATTATGGAGGTTTAGATCAGGGTCAACATGATCAATCATCTTCTAGGTTTAAATTATGGTTATTTATATCCTGAGTTGTGTGTTGAGTTCTAGTACTGATATCTGTAGTGGTAGGAAGTTTGGACAAGTATATAGCTAGAGTATTTTGGTCATGTAGGGTATAGTCACTACTACACATAGTGAAGTTGATGTTGTCTATGTGTTGTGCTGGAATGAACTAAAGTACAACTAGGTATAAACTATTAACATAAAAATACAAATTCCTGCAATTTCATACAGGTGCACAGGTAATTAGATCCAAAATGGGGAAGTCTCTGGACGTTAGTCCTTCTCCTGTTCTTCTCGTTGATTGACAGGTGACCCTCACTGTCATCCAAGCTAAAAAGATAGACAGGTTACCCACTGCTTAAATAATCACTCTCCGTGGCAGTGTACATTACTCAAAAGACGTGGCGATTATTACAACAGTCAACCTAGAGCAAGACTGAAAGGACTAAGTTTATTATTGGTCAAAAGTGAAGCTTTTAATCAATAAATCCACTAGAATACAAGGCAGGCATGTACTTACAGTAGTGTTGGGAGCTGTGAGTCCAGTGATTTACTGTTTAACCAGAGCCCCACACGTCACCTTTCGGGGGGGGGGGAAGAGGGAGAGGAAGGGATAGCGGGAGCTAGACTGACCCTACGTTAACAAGCAGCCGGCAGTCAAACTATCACTTTAGGGGTGGGGGAGAAAAGGTGGGAAAAACGGGAGCTTGACTTACCCTACCTTAACTAGTAGCCGGTAATGAAACTATCGTTACAATATCTCTACTCCTATCTATTGAACATTTCCCTCACAGTCTCATCTTATAAGTGTATGAGTTAGTTTTTTTTTGTGTGCTAATGTAAAGTATAGAGAATGAGGGAGGAGTTTTGTGGATGAGTTGTAATTTTGGTTAATGAAATGTGTAACTGTGAATGAGAATGTTTACCTGGAGTTTACCTGGAGAGAGTTCCGGGGGTCAACGCCCCCGCGGCCCGGTCTGTGACCAGGCCTCCTGGTGGATCAGAGCCTGATCAACCAGGCTGTTGCTGCTGGCTGCACGCAAACCAACGTACGAGCCACAGCCTGGCTGATCAGGAACTGACTTTAGGTGTTTGTCCAGTGCCAGCTTGAAGACTGCCAGGGGTCTGTTGGTAATCCCCCTTATGTGTGCTGGGAGGCAGTTGAACAGTCTCGGGCCCCTGACACTTATTGTATGGTCTCTTAACGTGCTAGTGACACCCCTGCTTTTCATTGCGGGGATGGTGCATCGTCTGCCAAGTCTTTTGCTTTCGTAGTGAGTGATTTTCGTGTGCAAGTTCGGTACTAGTCCCTCTAGGATTTTCCAGGTGTATATAATCATGTATCTCTCCCTCCTGCGTTCCAGGGAATACAGGTTTAGGAACCTCAAGCGCTCCCAAAAATTGAGGTGTTTTATCTCCGTTATGCGGGCCGTGAAAGTTCTCTGTACATTTTCTAGGGGTTTGGGAATTTCACCTGCCTTGAAAGGTGCTGTTAGTGTGCAGCAATATTCCAGCCTAGATAGAACAAGTGACCTGAAAGAGTGTCATCATGGGCTTAGCCTCCCTAGTTTTGAAGGTTCTCATTATCCATCCTGTCATTTTTCTAGCAGATGCGATTGATACAATGTTATGGTCCTTGAAGGTGAGATCCTCCGACATGATCACTCCCAGGTCTTTGACGTTGGTGTTTCGCTCTATTTTGTGGCCAGAGTTTGTTTTGTACTCTGATGAAGATTTAATTTCCTCATGTTTACCATATCTGAGTAATTGAAATTTCTCATCATTGAACTTCATATTGTTTTCTGCAGCCCACTGAAAGATTTGGTTGATGTCCGCCTGGAGCTTTGCAGTGTCTGCAATGGAAGACACTGTCATGCAGATTCGGGTGTCATCTGCAAAGGAAGACACGGTGCTGTGGCTGACATCCTTGTCTATGTCGGATATGAGGATGAGGAACAAGATGGGAGCGAGTACTGTGCCTTGTGGAACAGAGCTTTTCACCGTAGCTGCCTCAGACTTTACTCTGTTGACGACTACTCTCTGTGTTCTGTTAGTGAGGAAATTATAGATCCATCGACCGACTTTTCCTGTTATTCCTTTAGCACGCATTTTGTGCACTATTACACCATGGTCACACTTGTCGAAGGCTTTTGCAAAGTCTGTATATATTACATCTGCATTCTTTTTGTCTTCTAGTGCATTTAGGACCTTGTCGTAGTGATCCAATAGTTGAGACAGACAGGAGCGACCTGTTCTAAATGGTAAATTGGTGGTGAGTTAGAGAAGACAAAATGTTACGTGATCTTAGTAAAAGTATAGATAGTTTTAGTGATCTTCGTTATGATGATGTTTTAAGAGAATGTGTACAAAAAATGTGTGATCTTAGTGGTGGGGTTATAGAAATTGGTAAACGTCTTGATTGTGGTGATCTTAGATATTGGAGATATAACAGGTTGAAACAAGTAGCTTCCTCTCAATAAATTAAATGAAGTAAAAGTGGGGTGTGACGTCGTCAAGTAAACACAGGATGGAGTGTGATGTCATGAGAGGAATCCCTATCTGTGCTGGTATGTGATGGTGGCAGTGAGGGGAGTGTATTAGATATTGTATGGAGTTGGTGACTGTGATTTTTTGTGCGAATGTTTATAAAAATGAGTGGTTATTGATGATGGATGTCTTAGTTTTTTTTTTTTTGTGTGTGTGTTGTTTGGAAATGTTCAAAGGTGTTTTTTGTGAGTATTCAAATGATTTATGAGTTTTTTTTTTTTTTGCGCTCATGTTATATAATAGTCTGAGGTGAGTGGGATCGTCTTGGTTATAGTGATCAGAGGGGATTTCTATAAAATGGGTGTTAATGGTGGTGTTGATCTTAGTTTCTGGTGATTTTTATTGTTGTTTGGGCAGTATTCGGTGCTGTTTTGGTAGTATTCTGTGGTGTTTTGGGAGTATTCAAAGGATTTTGATGTTTCTTGAATGTGATTTTTTGTGCGAATGTTTGTAAAATTGAGTGGTCATTAAATGATAGTTGAACGGATGTCTTAGTTTTTTTTTTTTTTTTTTTTTTTTGTTGTGTGTGTGTGTGTGTGTGTGTGTGTGTGTGTGTGTGTGTGTCATGTTATGTTTTCAGTTGGTGGTGATCCTGCTGTAAGTGTTTCGGTGTTGTTTGGAAATGTTCAAAGGTGTTTTTTGTGAGTATTCACATGATTTATGAGTTTTTTTTTTTTTTGCGTTATGTTATATAATATTCTGAGGTGAGTGGGTTTCGTCTTGGTTATAGCGGTTTGAGGGGATTTCTATAAAATGGGTGTTAGTTGGTGGTGTTGATCTTAGTTTCTGGTGATTTTTAGTAGAGTTGGGCAGTATTCAGTGGTGTTTTGGTAGTATTCAAAGGAGTTTGATGATGTTTTTGGAGTATTCATATGTAAATGTTGATCTTAGTTTATGGTGATTTTGGTGGTGTTTTGACTGAATTCAGTGGTGTATTTGGGAGTATTCAAATGGGTTTGATGATGTTTTTGATGGTTTTTTAAATGATGTGCAAGGTTTTTTGAAGGTGTTCTGGAGTATTCAGTGGTGATTTGGGGGGTGTTCGAATGATGTTTTTGGAGTATTCAATGGTAATTGATGGTGTTTTTGGTAGTGTTCAAAGTCTGTGTGTGTTACGTGGTCATAGAATTTTGTGAATAACTTGGTTACAGTGATTTTAGTGGATTTGAGATGGGTTATGAGATGCATTTGTGGTGTGAAATGTGATTTTTGTGTGTGTTCAGAAGAGGTGAGTTGGGAGATGGGTGAGGATGTGAGAAATGTGGGTGAGATGGAGAGGGGTATAGGGAGGGTTGTATTAGAAATTTAATGAAATATGGGGGGATTTTACTGAAAATAAGGTTTGTGTGAATATTTTAAGAAATTATAGAGTGAAACGTTATGATATATTGGGAAAAAAATGGAGGGTGTAGAAACATGTTGCCGTAGTTGGGTAGTGAGATGATTTTATATTGTGAGTATAATATTAATTTATGTGGATACAAGGAGATGGGTATGGAGAGGATTTTTTTAGAAAATTTAGTAATGTAGGGAGGAATGTGTATTACATTTAAAATTCAATAAAAAGAAGGGGAAAAATTTGTATCGAATAAATTGTGAATAAATTGGTAAGTGATGAGGGTTGTCGGTATTGTTGTCGAACTAGAGATATCGAAAAAGATGTTATAAGTGGGTTGTTGTTGTGGGTTGTGGGGTGTTGTGGGTTGTGGGTGTTGTGGGTTGTGGGGTGTTGTTGTCGAACTAGACATATCGAAAAAAGTTTTTATAAGTGGGTTGTTGTTGTGGGTGTAGTGGGGTGTTGTGGGTTGTGGGTGTTGTGCGGGTGTTGTGGGTTGTGGGTGGGGTCGAACTAGAGATACGAAAAGATGTTATAAGTGGGTTGTTGTTGTGACTTTTTCTGATGAAATTAGTTAAAACGAGAAAAGATTGTGGATTGTGGGTGATGTGGGTTGTTTACCTGGAGTTTACCTGGAGAGAGTTCCGGGGGTCAACGCCCCCGCGGCCCGGTCTGTGACCAGGCCTCCTGGTGGATCAGCGCCTGATCAACCAGGCTGTTGCTGCTGGCTGCACGCAAAAACCAACGTACGAGCCACAGCCCGGCTGATCAGGAACCGATTTAGGTGCTTGTCCAGTGCCAGCTTGAAGACTGCCAGGGGTCTGTTGGTAATCCCCCTTATGTGTGCTGGGAGGCAGTTGAACAGTCTCAGGCCCCTGACACTCATTGTATGGTCTCTTAACGTGCTAGTGACACCCCTGCTTTTCATTGGGGGGATGGTGCATCGTCTGCCAAGTCTTTTGCTTTCGTAGTGAGTGATTTTCGTGTGCAAGTTCGGTACTAGTCCCTCTAGGATTTTCCAGGTGTATATAATCATGTATCTCTCCCTCCTGCGTTCCAGGGATACAGGTTTAGAAACCTCAAGCGCTCCCAGTAATTGAGGTGTTTTATCTCCGTTATGCACGCCGTGAAAGTTCTCTGTACATTTTCTAGGTCGGCAATTTCACCTGCATTGAAAGGTGCTGTTAGTGTGCAGCAATATTCCAGCCTAGATAGAACAAGTGACCTGAAGAGTGTCATCATGGGCTTGGCCTCCTAGTTTTGAAGGTTCTCATTATCCATCCTGTCATTTTTCTAGCAGATGCGGATTGATACAATGTTTATGGTCCTTGAAGGTGAGATCCTCCGACATAATCACTCCCAGGTCTTTGACGTTGGTGTTTCGCTCTATTTTGTGGCCAGAATTTGTTTTGTACTCTGATAAAGATTTAATTTCCTCATGTTTAACCATATTGAGTAATTGAAATTTTTCTCATCGTTGAAACTTCATATTGTTTTCTGCAGCCACTGAAAGATTTGGTTGATGTCGCCTGGAGCCTTGCAGTGTCTGCAATGGAAGACACTGTCTGCAGATTCGGGTGTCATCTGAAAAGGAAGACACGGTGCTGTGGCTGACATCCTTGTCTATGTCGGATATGAGGATGAGGAACAAGATGGGAGCTAGTACTGTGCCTTGTGGAACAGAGCTTTTCACGTAGCTGCCTCGGACTTTACTCTGTTGACGACTACTCTCTGTGTTCTGTTTTGTGAGGAAAATTTTAGATCCATCGACCGACTTTTCCTTTATTCTTTAGCGCGCATTTTGTGCGCTATTACGCCATGGTCACACTTGTCAAAGGCTTTTGCAAAGTCTGTATATATTACATCTGCATTCTTTTTGTCTTCTAGTGCATTTAGGACCTTGTCGTAGTGATCCAGTAGTTTGAGACAGACAGGAGCGACCTGTTCTAAACCCATGTTGCCTGGATTGTGTAACTGATGGTTTCTAGATGGGTGGTGATCTTGCTTCTTAGGACCCTTTCAAAGATTTTTATGATATGGGATGTTAGTGCTATTGGTCTGTAGTTTTCTTTGCTGTTGCTTTACTGCCCCTTTGTGGAGTGGGGCTATGTCTGTTGTTTTTAGTAACTGAGGGACGACCCCCGTGTCCATGCTCCCTCCATAGGATGGAAAAGGCTCGTGATAGGGGCTTCTTGCAGTTCTTGATGAACACAGAGTTCCATGAGTCTGGCCCTGGGGCAGAGTGCATGGGCATGTCATTTATCGCCTGTTCGAAGTCATTTGGCGTCAGGGTAACATCGGATAGGCTTGTGTTAATCAAATTTGTGGCTCTCTCATAAAAAATTCATTTTGATCTTCGACTCTCAGTCTGGTTAGCGGCTTGCTAAAAACTGAGTCATATTGGGACTTGAGTAGCTCACTCATTTCCTTGCTGTCATCTGTGTAGGACCCATCTTGTTTAAGTAGGGGCCCAATACTGGACGTTGTTCTCGATTTTGATTTGGCATAGGAGAGAAAATACTTTGGGTTTCTTTCGATTTCATTTATGGCTTTTAGTTCTTCCCGCGATTCCTGACTCCTAAAGGATTCTTTTTAGCTTAAGTTCGATGCTTGCTATTTCTCTGACCAGTGTCTCCCTGCGCATTTCAGATATATTGACCTCTTTTAGCCGCTCTGTTATTCTTTTCCGTCGCCTGTAAAGGGAGCGCCTGTCTCTTTCTATTTACATCTACTCCTCCTTTTTCTTAGAGGAATAAGCCTTGTGCAAACATCGAGTGCCACCGAGTTAATCTGTTCTAGCATAAGTTTGGGTCTGTGTTGCTTAGTATATCTTCCCAGCTTATATCGGTTAGGACTTGGTTTACTTGGTCCCACTTTATGTTTTTGTTATTGAAGTTGAATTTGGTGAATGATCCCTCGTGACTAGTCTCATTTTGTCGGTCTGGGGCTCCACGCAACATGTCTGAACCTCAATTATGTTGTGATCTGAGTATATTGTTTTTGATATGGTGACATTTCTTATCAGATCTCATTGTTAGTGAAGATGAGGTCTAGTGTATCTCCAGTCTAGTAGGCTCTATTATTTGCTGGTTTAAATTAAATTTTGTGCAGAGATTTAAAAGCCGTGTGGTGTGAGTTTTTTCATCAGGCTTCCTGGTGTTTTTACTGCAAAAATATTATTTGCTATATCCCCATTTTAGGTGCCTTAAGTTAAAAACCCCCCAGGAGCAAGTGTTGTGTCGGGAGCGGAAGTTTTTCAGACAGGGTAAATTTTTTAAAAGTGTTCCGGGAAATTCGGGATGTTGCATCCGGAGGCTTGTAGACTACCCAATGACTGGGTTTTGGGTTCTCGACCTTTACTGCTAAAATTTCCACTACCTTTTGAGGCTTTAAACAGTTCGGCAAACAAGGACTCTGCAATGTACGGGCCCAAACCCCCCCCCCTTTTCCCTTTCACTCTGTCACATTTTAATAGGTTGAAACCTGGGAACCATATTTCGTTGTCCAATATTTTTTTAGGGGGGGTTTCCCATGAAAGCCGCGAACATTGCCTTTGCCTCTTCAAGCAGTCCAGGATGAAAGGTATTTTGTTGTTTGTTGCTGGCTTTGCCCTGTAATTTGCAAGAAGTGTTATCGCTGGTGGATTTTTGGGTATGGGGGGGGATTTTTTTTTCCGGGTTAGTATCGTATCTGTTGGGTTTTGGGGTGGAGGCCATCGACTGTGGTTCCCCTCCGGGAAGATGGGTTTGGTGTACGATTTCTGCCTTTCCTGCCAGTTTTTTTTCCTTTCCCGGCCAAAAAACCTCTCCCCTTGTGGCTGGGTACCCAGGTTTCCCAGGCCGGTTTTTGTATCTTTTTGTCCCCCTTTTTAAAATATGCCTGGCAAAATTAAATTTGCACACTTTCCGTACTGAAAGGGGACACTTTCAGGGGGAAAAGTTTCAGGAAGGGGGTTTTTTCATTTTTTCCCGTTTTTCTATGGGCATGGGATTTTCTAGGGGGTCAAGTTGCTGTCCATTGTTTTTCCCAAATTTTCCCCGCCGCGAACCCAAAGGGTAGTATGTGCACGGGTTGGTTTCCGCTTTCCTTGGGTTTCTGTGACTGTATTTCCCGTTGGGCATGTTTCCCCCTCTTACTTTATCCTCCCCAGCACCAACATGGAGCTCCCCCCAGTTTTTTTTTGGGGAATTTTCCTCCTATTTCTATTGGGGTCCTCTTGTTTTATTTTTTTTCGGTATTTCTAGTTTGCAATAGGGGTTTTTCTTACTTTTCTAACTTTTTTCCCACTTTTCCCCGCCCCATAGGTCATTTATTTTATTCCTTCCTGGTATAATTCCCCACTACCCGGGGCAAAATCTCCACTTCACCATTATGTTCCAGGGGAGTACTCCGCTTTACCCTTTCTGTCTCGAGGGCAGCACCTCCCGCTTCACCATTACTGCTCCCAGGGCAGCACATCAGCCCCACATTTATGAACCAGGGAAACACCTCCACCTTACAGTTGTGCTACATGGCCTACAAGGGGATCCATTCAGCCCAATTTTTTAGTTCCCATTGTTGTAGAAAGCTTCCAGGTTTTCTAAGAAAAACAGCTTTGATTTGTCCCCTTTTTTAAACCCTTGAATTTTAGTCCCCAGATTTTCCTCATTTGGGGTACCCCCAAAAAAACTTTCTGTTTAATCTGCTTTTAGCTATTCGGGTATCTGCAAAGGGGAAAGACACCAATTTCCACAAAATGAAAAATTTTTTCCATTGAAGCCCGTTTGTTTTGATGACCCAGACACACACAGCTTCTAATGTTTAAAATGGTTATTTACGAAATTCTATAGAAACCCTCTTAAATTTTAAAATTAATAACCTTAATGAAGCTCTGCTATTTGTATTTCTGTTTCTAACTCTTTTTGTATATTGGACAGCTTACCCTACGTTCCTGATTTTTAATGTTTGTGTTTTAAGGGCGCCTACAACCCTCCTTTACAGTCTGTTATTTTCCACGAAACTGTTTGAAACCATCCCGGGTTCGGGGCCCTCAAGGGTTCGGACCAGTCAAGGGTTTTGGACCCTCGATTCTTATTAGTGGGTCACTTATTTAAAAATATGGTCGGGATTTGAGCAACACAGAAGGATCTACTGGAAATTTTTCTACCGAGTTATATTGGGTTTTATGATACAAAGTATAACTTTCGGTTGAAGAAACGGGTATCTGGGGATTTCCCACAATGACGAACGGCGACCTCCTTTTTTTCAAAGCTGTATCGGCTTTTCATTTTTTTTTTTTTTTTTCCGTCTCCCCCACAATAAATGTTATTTACTTTAGTTTACTGGTGCAAAAATTTTGGGGGAAGGACGCTTTTTCTGTGTAATAATTGCTTCCGTTGTGTATTTGCGACCCCTGGTTTTCTACAGGTTATATGAATTCACGTAAAGTCCGATTTTAAGAAAAAAAACTAATGAAAGTCATCCCTCCCCCTAATACCCTTATAATACTGGTTAGTTGCTACACAAACTGTATTCTGATTACTGGTTACTAGTTTTGCGAGTCACTACAAAACCGGAAGATTTTAAAAAAAAGCTGACCTGTGGTAAATTTTTTGGTGACTTCGGCATGCCCTATAGGCTACACCATTTTAAATTACTTTTTCAAAAGTACTTGCCCTTTTCATCAAATTTTTAGGGAGCCACTGTAGTATCCAACATAGTATACTCAATGTTATCAGGGAGACTTTTCTTCCTCTGACACGAAAAGTTCAATTATTATTATTTTTTTTTTCCACACGGGACACAGGCCTATGATTCCCCTCTGGCAGTAAACTCTGCTAGGTAGTGCACACTAATTCTCCTTTTTTGACTCAGTATATAATGTTTTCCGCCCAAGATTGGTTCCAGGCGCTAGAGGGATGTATCATATAGGATTGATGACACAAATTAAAGTTCTAGCACGTAAGAGCGACCGTGAAAACACGAGATAACCCGGAGCACAACGAGGCACGCTGACACGCTGTGGGTATTGTTGTCGAACTAGAGATACCAAAAAAGATGTTATAAGTGGGTTGTTGTTGTGGGTTGAGTGTTGTGGGATGTGGGTGTTGTGGGTATTGTTGTCGAACTAGAGATACCGAAAAGATGTTATAAGTGGGTTGTTGTTGTGACTTTTTCTGATGAAATTAGTTAAAACGAGAAAAAATTGTGGGTTGTTGTTGTTGTGGGTGATGTGGGTTGTGGGTGATGTGGGTTGTGGGTGATGTGGGTTGTGGGTGTTGTGGGTATTGTTGTCGAACTAGAGATACCAAAAAAAGATGTTATAAGTGGCTTGTGTGTTGTGGGATGTGGGTGTTGTGGGTTGTGGGTGTTGTGGGATGTGGGTGTTGTGGGATGTAGGTGTTGTGGGTTGTGGGCGTTGTTGTCGAACTAGAGATACCGAAAAAGAAGTGATTCTGTTAAAAGTGTTTGTGTGTGTTTGGATTGTGTTCATGTTTTTTGCACTCATCTTATATCTTAGTTGGAGGTGAGTGTACTCATAGAAATTGGTAATCGTCTTGGTTAGAGTGATTTGAGGGGATTTGTGTGAAAATGGGTGTTAGTCTGTGATGTTGATCTTATGTGGAAATTTATTTGGTCCCTAAAGTTCCACAGGACAGATCCAGCATGGCCGTATGGGACGGCTGAGCTGGATGGCCCTTATACCCCACCCAAACACGAAAACATTCTCTCTGGTCGGTGATGAATTGTTGGTAGGCATGTATTTAATTTATAGATTTATTCTTCAGGGAAGGAGTAGGTAGTTTACTGTTTACTATTAATATTAGGTTACTAGGAAGCTTCTTATTGATTAGTCTTTGATTTTGTTCAAAGGAAGACTTATTCAAGCAGTACATACCAAGCAAGAGGACACACTTTGGTATAAAGTTATTTGTACTGTGTGATTGCAAAAGTGGTCTGGTTTTGGATATAATTGTGCACACTGGCTGGCAGTAATACATTGTTATTGGGTATCTCTGGTGATGTAGTTAGAACAATGATGGAACCATATCTTGGTAAGGGGCATATTTTATATACTAATAACTGGTACACAAGCCCCTTACTCAGTGAATTCTTGCGAGTGAACATGACAGACATGTGTGGCACAGTGTATGGTAATTGTAAGTATATGCCAAGGTTCGATGCTGGCAGTCGCAGAGGTGAGGTGTAGGCCTTTGCTGCCAATGACATCATGGCATTTCTGTTGCATGACAAACGTGATGTCACATTGTTGACATCAGTTCACCAAATTGAAATGGCAGACAGTGGCAGGCAGAATAGAGAGACCAATAAACCCATTCTAAAACCTGTAGCTGTCATGGACTACAACCTCAATATGTGCTTAGTGGACAAGTGTGACATGCAGATTGGGTTTGCAGATTGTGTACACAAGAGATTAAGTAGTACATAAAACTTTTTTGCCATCTTGATATTTCCATGCTGAATGCTTATAAAATATACAAGTTGAAGACCAACAACAAACCAAAATATGGTGAATTTTGTTGTCAGTCATCAGGCAAATAATATTCAAGTACCAAGAAGCAACACCTGCAGTAGACCAGTGCCCAAGAAATTACCAACACATGCCATCTCGTTTGAGGCCTGGTGATAACTACCCCATACAAACGCCTCCTACTGCTTTCAAGAAAAGTGCTCAGATGAGATGTTTTGTATGTGGACATACCACAAAACTCCCACAAAAATGCAGAGACACTCGTTTTATGAGTGAGGAGTATCAAATACCACTCTGCATATACCCATGTTCTAAAGATTTCCGCAAGCTGCAGCAGTTCTAGGAAAGTGTTCAGTGACTATACATATGTATATATATTATAAAACAATAGTAATAAACTGTTGCAACCCCTGAATGGGTTGCAATGATTAATATGTATATATATAATTATTACCTTTTCATATAATTTTACATTGCTTATATTTGCGATAATAGCTAAATCGTAAATGTATTGCTTTATATTATTATTTGACTTAGTTATGTTGTTAGGTAGGATGTAACATATTATGTGCTCAGTTCAAGTCTTGATTGTCTAACTACTGTAATTATCGCCCTTTGCTCATTTCCCTGCCGGCTTCTTGCTGGGCAGCGACCCACAGAGCTATCACGTGATCGATAGGGGGTGTCCTGACCTCGCCTGAAGTATTCAGTCTGGTCTAGACTCACTTGGTGGTTGGATGTATTCTTGACAAGAAGAGCCTAAGTCTACCTTATTGGCCCTTGTTGGAAGATAGTCTCTTGTCTCATTATTCTTGTTAGTTCTGGAGACTCTGTTCACAGAACATTGTATAGACTTGGTGATTTTCGACATTGTACTGAGGTTGTGTGTTGCAAAGACACTCTGAGCAACTCAGGTCCTTAGCTGAAGCTTCTGATCTAACTTGTACTGGTATCTGTGTACTGTCACAGTCGGTGATTTTCTTATGCTGAACTTAGATTCAGTAGTATGGGAGTTTTGTGACTTCTGTGGAGGATCTGCTGATGGTCCCTACTTAGAGTCGTTCGTTATATTATCTCCTTGTCCTGATTGTGTCGCAGTTGCTTGTTGTATTGATATTGGGCTTAGCATTCTTTTTATTGTTCAAGCAGACTGTTCTGGTTGCCAGTCAGTCAAGAAGTTAGTTTATGTGAGGACTTTGTTAGCCACTTGTTTAAGTCTAGTCGAGTCGTGAGACATAGCGAAATACTTAGAGCACTTACACACATACACACAAAATTACTTGTACATGTTTGTAATATCTTAGTAAATGTTAATGTACCAGACGGTACTTAAGAATTATAAATATGATATGTGCTTTCAGCACAATAATATTGTACTCGAGAGAAGTGATTGTTCTTATTTTGTTGATATTGATTTAATTTAATTTGATATACGCCTAGACAACTCAATTATTAATAAATGTATTAAATTTTAATTTCTCTAGTTAGTAGCCTACCAGTTGTAATCCTGAAGCACTAATAATTCATACTGAATTCTAATTGATAATTGGACTAGGATACTGACTAATTGTTACGAAAACCCAGTAACAGGCTGGATGCTAGAAGGGCAGTCCTTTCTAGTATTCACTGGAGATCTCTAAGCTTTTAGAATCGCGTTTTTTGTAATAAATGGGGGCCTGTCCGGGATGCTCTTGATCCAAGGTGTTGGAGAAATTTTTCTAGTTTGATGTACTAGTAACTCTATGGTCAAACAATTTGAGTACTTTCCTAATCTGAAGACTTTGAGTTTAGTCTTGTACAACATACCAGGTGGATGTATGTACCTGACTGAGTCTCTTGATCCAAGGAGATGGAAATACTGTTTATGAGTTCTAGCTCTAAGACAACCAACACTAAAATTCCTATTAGGATTATAGTTACCCATAAACACTCTCTCGTAGTACATTTATTTTCGTGATGTATACCAAAGTGAAACATTTAATTGATATTCTGACTTTGTCTGAGTTAAGTACATTAAAACTTCAGACATGTTGGCGAGTAGCCAAATATCTCGGTGTGATGTATAACAGGAATTACACTGCAGAAACTGTCAGAGTGTTAATTAAAGATATATTGTTTCCTGCTCATACAGAGATGTCTGATTATGATTCAGATTCAGAAAGCCTAGTGTCACAATTAGGAAGTATGACTCTATTTGATGACGTAGAAGAAAGAGCAACTACAGCAGAAGTGTCTGAGCCTAGTGAACCTCTGCTCACACCTTCCCGCCTCACTGACACTATAGTACAGAGTGTAGCTGGTAGTATGACTCAGCCGCATACTAGTGCAGTGTATGCTACACCTGTGTCTACTTATCCTAGACCAGATCTAGACTCTCTAGAGATGGCTGGACGAGGTGCCCGACTTAAGGACTGTCCAGATCACGTTAGATTCCTTACTCCTCCATTACCCACTGGTCCTATCTCTCAGGAACAGTTTGAGAGGTTTGAATGCCTCATTATGTTGCAGACTGCACAAATAGAGGCACAGAGGAAATTGAATGAAGAAGATTTATAGAGAGAAAATATTCGTCTTGGAAGACAACAGACTGATAGATCACAGGACACATTTAATGTGCAGAAAGCTGCATCAATGGTTCCTAAGTTTTTTGAGAGTGACTTAGACACCTATTTTGATGTGTTTGAGAACCAGGCACGTGCTATGAACTGGCCACATAAGCACTGGGCTACCTTGTTGCACAGAGCTTTGACAGGAAGAGCTCAAACTTGTACTGCTGCTTTGCCATTTGCCAAGTACATTAGTTATGATGCTGTCAAACAAACTATTCTAGAGACATATAACTTGTTACCTGTAAGATATCAATGTGCATTTCATACGTTACAACGACGACAAGATGAAACTTGTGTAGAGTTTGCTCATGAGAAAAAAGTTGCATTTGAGAGGTGGTGTAGGTCTGCCAAGTGTAACAACTATGACAGCCTTGTTCAGTTGTTACTACATGAAGAGTTTAACAACTGTATGTCTGCTGACTTACAAGAATATCTGATCGATCATACTACCTCAGATATTCTGGAAACTGCAGCTTTAGCAGACAGTTATGAGATTTCTCACAAACTTGTACGTACTAAAAAACAGAGAAACAAGGTAACTAAAAATTGCCCTAGAAGTTGGCAACCTAAATCAGCTGCTCATTGCCGGCCTGATGTACCTGCTACTGTAACTTCTCGTACCTTTACCAGGAAAACACATAATCCTGAATCTGTCTCTGTGGCTAGACTAAATCTGATATCGAGAAGAAGAAAGTTATTTGTACCTATTGTAACAGAAAAGGACATGCTAGAGAGTATTGCTATAAGTTAGAAAGAGATATGAGAGAGAGTCGTGCGGCTGGCGCCCCCACTCAAGTCGTATCCTCTTCCGAGCAACAAAGGCACCAAAATCCTAGTAATACCTCTGATCATACTGTTTTAGATAATATTACTCAGGATAGATGACTAGCGTCAGAGAGTGTATCTGACGAAAAGATTCGTTCAGCGATGAGTCCTTACTTTTCGAGAGATAAAGTAGGATTTGACGAATCACATCTAACTGAGATAATTACTTTCAGAGACACTGGCAGTTATCTCACGTTATTAAGAGAAGATGTACTGCCCATAACTGATGATACCTATTGCAAGATAGATGTATTGTTAGAAGCCTATGGAGGGACTGTTATAAAAGTACCTCTTCATAAAGTTTACATTGAAACTAGCTATTATACTGGTTATATTTCAGTGGGTATATCCAGTGGAGTATTTCCCATCAGGTCAGTGGACTTGTTATAGGGAATGATATCCTTCATGCTTGTATATGTAAAGAACCACTTGTGATTGATAACACTGATGATAATTATGCCATTGAAGCTTGTTTACCTGGAGAGAGTTCCGGGGGTCAACGCCCCCGCGGCCCGGTCTGAGACCAGGCCTCCTGGTGGATCAGAGCCTGATCAACCAGGCTGTTGCTGCTGGCTGCACGCAAACCAACATACGAGCCACAGCCCGGCTGATCCGGAACTGACTTTAGGTGCTTGTCCAGTGCCAGCTTGAAGACTGCCAGGGGTCTGTTGGTAATCCCCCTTATGTGTGCTGGGAGGCAGTTGAACAGTCTCGGGCCCCTGACACTTATTGTATGGTCTCTTAACGTGCTAGTGACACCCCTGCTTTTCATTGGGGGGATGGTGCATCGTCTGCCAAGTCTTTTGCTTTCGTAATTTAGTGATTTTCGTGTGCAAGTTCGGTACTAGTCCCTCTAGGATTTTCCAGGTGTATATAATCATGTATCTCTCCCTCCTGCATTCCAGGGAATACAGGTTTAGGAACCTCAAGCGCTCCCAATAATTGAGGTGTTTTATCTCCATTATGCGCCGTGAAAGTTCTCTGTACATTTTCTAGGTCGGCAATTTCACCTGCCTTGAAAGGTGCTGTTAGTGTGCAGCAATATTCCAGCCTAGATAGAACAAGTGACCTGAAGAGTGTCATCATGGGCTTGGCCTCCCTAGTTTTGAAGGTTCTCATTATCCATCCTGTCATTTTTCTAGCAGATGCGATTGATACAATGTTATGGTCCTTGAAGTCTGAGATCCTCCGACATGATCACTCCCAGGTCTTTGACGTTGGTGTTTCGCTCTATTTTGTGGCCAGAATTTGTTTTGTACTCTGATGAAGATTTAATTTCCTCATGTTTACCATATCTGAGTAATTGAAATTTCTCATCGTTGAACTTCATATTGTTTTCTGCAGCCCACTGAAAGATTTGGTTGATGTCTGCCTGGAGCTTTGCAGTGTCTGCAATGGAAGACACTGTCATGCAGATTCGGGTGTCATCTGCAAAGGAAGACACGGTGCTGTGGCTGACATCCCTTGTCTATGTCGGATATAAGGATGAGGAACAAGATGGGAGCGAGTACTGTGCCTTGTGGAACAGAGCTTTTCACCGTAGCTGCCTCGGACTTTACTCTGTTGACGACTACTCTCGTGTTCTGTTAGTGAGGAAATTGTAGATCCAACGACCGACTTTTCCTGTTATTCCTTTCGCACGCATTTTGTGTGCTATTACGCCATGGTCACACTTGTCGAAGGCTTTTGCAAAGTCTGTATATATTACATCTGCATTCTTTTTGTCTTCTAGTGCATTTAGGACCTTGTCGTAGTGGTCCAATAGTTGAGACAGACAGGAGCGACCTGTTCTAAACCCATGTTGCCTGGGTTGTGTAACTGATGGGTTTCTAGATGCGTGGTGATCTTGCTTCTTAGGACCCTTTCAAAGATTTTTATGATATGGGATGTTAGTGCTATTGGTCTGTAGTTTTTTGCTTTTTTTTTACTGCCCCTTTGTGGGGGGGCTTGTCTGTTGTTTTTGAAACTGTGGGACGACCCCGTGTCCTTGCCCCCTTCCCCCTAGGATGGAAAAAAGGGTCGTGAAGGGGTTCTTGCAGTTTTTGATGAACACAGGTTCCCTGAGTCGGCCCCGGGGGAGAGTGATGGGGATTCTTTTTCCCTGTTCGAATTTATTTGGCGTAGGATAAATCGGTAGGCTTGTGTTAACCAAATTTTGTGGCTCTCTATAAAAAATTCTTTTGATCTTCGATTCAGTTGGTTAGCGGCTTGCTAAAAACGAGTCGTATTGGGACTTTAGTAGTTTATCATTTCTTTTTGTCATCTGTGTGGATCCATTTTTTTTAAGTAGGGGCCCCAATATGGGGCGTTTTTTTCGATTTTTTATTTGGGATAGGAGAAAAATATTTGGGTTTTTTTCGATTTCATTTATGGGTTTTTTTCTTCCTGCGATTCTGACTCTAAAGGGATTCTTTTAGCTTAAGTTCGCTGTTGCTTTCTCTGACAGTGTTCCACGCATTTCAGATATATTGACCCCTTTTACCGCCTTTTTATTCTTTTTCCCTCGCCCGTAAAGGGGGGCACCGTCTTTTTGTTTTAAATTACTCCCCCTTTTTTTTTAGAGGAATAAGCCTTGTGAACTCGAGTCCACCCCATTAATCTGTTTAGGCTAAATTGGGTCGTGTTGCTTAGTAATCTTCCCCGCTTTTATCGGTTGGACTTGGTTTACTTTGGTCCCACTTTATGTTTTTGTTATTGAAGTTGAATTTGGTGAATGCTCCCTCGTGACTAATCTCATTATGTCGGTCTGGGGCTCCGCGCATACATGACTGAACCTCAATTATGTTGTGATCTGAGTATATTGTTTTTGATATGGTGATATTTCTTATCAGATCATCATTTAGTGAAGATGGGTCTAGTGTATTCTCCAGTCTAGTAGGCTCTATTATTTGCTGGTTTAAATTGAATTTTGTGCAGAGATTTAAAAGCTCGCGTGAGTGTGAGTTTTCATCAGAGCTGCCTCCTGGTGTTATTACTGCAACAATATTATTTGCTTATTCCTCCATTTTAGGTGCCTTAAGTTGAAATCCCCAGGAGCAAGATGTTGGGTGCAGGAGCTGGAAGGTTTTCCAGACAGTGGTCAATTTTTAACAGCTGTTCCCGGAATTGCTGGGATGTTGCATCGGAGGCTTGTAGACTATCACAATGACTAGGTTTTGGTTCTCGACCTTTACTGCAAAACTTCCACTACATCATTTGAGGCATTTAGAGTTCTGAGAAACAAGTGACTCTGCAATGTACAGCAACCCCCCACTTTTGCCTGATTCAATCTATCACATCTGTATAGGGTGGTAAACCTGGGATCCATATTTCGTAGTCAAGTGATCCTTTATGTGGGTCTCAGTGAAAGCCGCGAACATTGCCTTTGCCTTGCAAGCTGTCAACGGATGAAGGGTATTTTGTTGTTTGTTGTGAGCTTTAGGACCCTGTATATTTGCGAAGAGATTGTTATCAGATGGTGGTATTGTGGTACTAGAGCCTATGTCAAAGATACAACAACCATCCCTGTCTCCTGTTGAGTTAGTGGATGACAATGATTTGAGCTTGAATATGTTTAGTGATGCTCTGCACCCAGGATCATTAACACCAAATCCCGTGTCATCAATCCTAGTTCAGGACACAACGATGTTAACTTTCTAACTCTGATGGATATAATCAGGATCAGTTCTGATCCAGTCACTGGAACGACTGAGAGATATAGGCAGTTACTGAGATCGAAGCAAAGGATCTGTAATTGTTACTATTATGTAACGGTGTGCTGATGGAGAAAAAATACTATGTAAGTTGTCAGCAGATAGTGTTTTCCTCCACAGTCAAGCATTCGTAGTGTTACCCAGTTACATTTCGTGAACAAGCCATTGATTTTCCTCTCAATTTGTCCAATAGGAGGCCATTTGGGCTGTCAAGAAACACTCGGCGTAAACTGGCAAAGCATTTTACTTGGGCCTAAAATGACGGACTAGTTAGTAGGTGATCATGTGCGACGTTGCCACGTGTGTCAAGGTGGACAGGCAGCCAGACACACCTTCACCTGCACCTCTCATTCCTATCACCGTGGATGGTGATTATTTCAGTCTTATTATTTGATTGTGTTGGTCCTTTGCTAGATCCAAACTAGGGAACCAATACTTATTTTTCTATTATGGACCACTGCAACACGCTATCCCGAAGCTCTTCTATGAGAAAAATTAATAGCTCGAGTATTGTGGAGTGCTGATGAAATTTTTTTCCCTGGTTGGATGCCATGAGAGATACATCAGATCAGGGATCTAACTTCACTTCTAAGATCTTTCCTGAAGCCTTATCCCACCTAGGAATAAAGGTCTGTAATTTGTCAACTGTTATCTTCCCAGTACAAGGTGCTCTAGAGAGATTTTATCAGGACATTGAAGTTCCATGAGGAGAAGCTTATTGTGAAACATTTTTCTAGAGATGGGATGAGGGTTACCTTATCTTCTGTTCGCTATGAGAGACAGTGAGCAGAAAAGTCATGGGTTTTGTCCATTTGAATTATATTCGGACGCCATGTGCGTGATCCTCTCGCAGTGTTTAAAAGACGTGTGGACAGGAAAATCAAATCCTCTTTGAGCACTTCACCTGCATTAAGTAGAACATTTGTGTCAGCCACTAGAAGGCTGGGCTTCGAAAAAAACCTAAGTTTCAGCCAAGCTAGACTGAAGCAACATTTGACAAGCATGCTGTCTCTTGCTCTTTTTAAAGCAGGAGATAAGGTGATGGATCGGAAATTAGTACCAGGTCATGCTCTAACAAGCCAGGTATGATGGTCCCCTGGACGTAGTTAAAGGACTTAGGCGACACGTAAAGTATTTGGTATGTGCCTGGGAAAAAGAAATCTAATTCTGTGACCATGTAACCAGTTTAAGAATACTACTCGCTAGTCCTCCACATACTACATCTTTCTTCCTTGGTCCCAGAGGTAGAAAACGTTCAGTCTTACTGGCATCTCTAGAGGTACAGAGGTGCATTAGAAAATTCAGTGACTTACAATCACTAGCCGAATTTTCTTAGAAACCTTGGGATTGATAAAGCTGGTGATATAAAAACTGATTTTGCAGTTCCCTGTATTGTTCAGTGATGTTCTAACGTTGTACTCTGGGTGTACATGCGTTGATGTACAGGGAGCATACCCATTAAGGCAATCACCATACTGGATGAGTCCAACGTAGCTTTAAAGCATTGAGAGAAGTAGGGTTTATTTTCTGTTATCTCACGGGACTTATTGAGTGCAGTAAAAGTCCATGGGAGCTCGCATGTATTTTAGTGCCTAAACCTGACGGTAGTTTTAGGATGTGCATGTTTACAGAAAGTAGATCTGTCACCTTGCCTGATGGTTATCCTCTACCTCGCATTGACGGACCTTATTGACCGTGTGTCCAAGAGCCCAGTTTGTCAGCCGTTTAGTATTCTCTTTCGAGGGTATTATCAAAGTCCCGCTTACCTGAATGTGCCAAGAATATCTGCTTTTTCTGTTCAGATGGATTGTTTAACTGCCTCGTCCCCTTTGGGCCTATGTAACGCGGGCTGCTTCATTCCAACGTGTAATTGAAACGAGTTGACCCCACAATTAGGGGAGTGACGCCTCCTTGAGGCTTGTGGTGTCCAGTGACGAGTGGGGAAACCAGCACTTGATGTGTCTCGAGTTTGTTTGAGAGACTGGCGCACTACAACTTCACTGTTAATTGCTAAAGTGTAGTTTTGGTCCAAGCCAAGATTACCTATCTAGGCTTTTGTATCGGGCCAAGGTGAGTTGTATCTATTGAGGCGTAGGTTCGTGCAATTTCTGAATTTTTCAGTGCCCACAGGGATAGGAAGGGGAGTACAGAGATTCCTGGGGTATGGCGGGATATTATCGCAAGGTTCTGTCCAAAACCTTTCTCAGATTGCAGCTCCTCTCACTGAGCTTACTAGTAGCACAAGTTCAATTCATTGGCTAGAGATTGTTCAGACTCTTCAAAAGGATTGAAACGTTTGCCTCTCCTCTGTCCTGTGTTTGAAGAGTCCTAATTTCATCTTTCCCTTCTGTTTACTTATAGATTGCGAGTGGTATGCAGTGGGCGCAGTGCTGCTCCAAGTCAAACATCCACTGACATTCTCTATCCTATATGTTATTACTATTATCTAATTTCTAAAAACAATCCCAGAGAAAATTATGCACTATTGAGAAAGAGGCTTAGTCTTGTGGTGTCCTTGGAACTTTTGCGTGTAATTTGGCACTGCCACATTTAAAAATTAACGTTTTTTCGACCCACAAACCCACTCACCTTCATAAAAAACACTATGAGAGTAAAAATGCTAGGATCATGAGGTGGGCTCCAGAATCCAACCCTTATGTATTAGTATAAAAACCATATAAAATGGTCATTGTAAATGTATTTTGCTGATGCTCTGTCACGGCCTTAATATTACAGTTACATTAAATTAATGAATTTTATGTCAAATACCTTTTGTTATTTGCTATGTAAAATTCAGTAAAAGTAACGTAATCTCTCCAGCCCATGTTAATTATTATATATACTTCATGGCTCATAATCTATTTATATATTCCAGTAGTGGTGATAATGTGTAATGAGAAGAACGCTGAGTGATGAGATTGTAGGTTGTGTGGTCGATGTTACTGCGTGGTGGATCAGTCTGCGCAGCCCTCCCCCCCTCACTACCCACCCTTAAAGCAGTTTTCATACTCAGATGTCCATACTGCATAGGCATTCAAACAACCACTACTTAAAGAGTGGAATGCTGTCTACTGTCTATGGCACAAGGGACTATTGTTTATATGCACTCTTCATACTATGATCGAGCCTCAACGTGTCATGCTTGTCTCGATATCCTGTCTCTACACTGATGTACATAACCAAAGAATGCAGAAGATACGATATTGTGTACTGCCTAGTACTAGGGTATACTTAGTGATATAGGAAACTACGAAATTATAGAAAGTGCTTGGCACAGAGTGACTCTAGATTTTTTATTAAATTGTATAAAGGACATAAGTAATCAGTAATAATGTGAAAGACATTAACGCAACTCCATAGTGCGACCGTTTGTCAAGTTCGGGGGGTGTTGCAACCTGATGGGTAACAATGTTATGATGTATTAATTTTATGTATATTACCTTTTCATGTAATTTTATATTGCTTATTATTTGCGATAATGTAAATCGTGAATATATCGCTTCATATTATTATTTGTCTTAGTTACTTTTGTTAGGTAGGATGTAACATATTATTATGTGCTCATAGTTCAAGTCTTGATTGTCTGACCACGGTAATTATGTTCTTTGCTTCTTTCTGTGCCGGGACTCTGTTGCTGGGCAGAACTGTCCACGGAGATATTATGTGATCGAGGGTGGGGGGGATCTCACCTCGCCTGAGGTATTCAGTCTGGGCTAGACTCTCTTGGTGGTTGGATGCATTACTGACAAGTGCCTAAATCTCCCTTATAGGCCCTTCGTCGGGAAGATCGCTCTGTCTATTATGGTTGATGGTTCTGGAGGACTGTTCACAGAACATTGTTTAGACTTAGTGATTTTCGACGTTGCACTGAGGTTGGTTGTCGCATAGACACTACTAAGCAACTCAGGTCCTGAGCTGTAGCTTCTGAATATTTTGTAATGGTATTGTGTTATTGTCACCGTCGGGGATTTTCTTATGCTGAGCTTAGATTCAGTAGTTTGGGAGTTTTTGTGACTTTTGTGGAGGATCTGCTTATGGTCATACTAGTGTCATATATTATATCCTTGTTCATGATTCTGTGTTGCAGTTGCTTGTTATATTGTAGTTCGGTGTATCAGTCATTTTATTGTTCAAGCAGACTGTTCTGATTGCCGTTGGTCAAGAAGTTAGTTTGTTTGAGGGCTTTGTCAGTCACTTGTTTATTTAAGTCTAGTCAAGGTCTAGGAGACATAGCAAACTACATAGAGCATTACACATATAACACAAATTATTTGTATATTTATTATTAAATGTTAATGTACTAGTTGGTACTTAAGACAAAGATGTGATAGTGCTTATCAGAACCAGCACATACTACTGTACACGGGAGAGTGATTATTCTTATTTTGTTGATTATTGATTTTGATTAATTTGATATACGCCTAGGACACTTAATTATTAAATAAATTTCTAAAATTTTAAATTTCTCTAGTTAGTAGCCTACCAGTTGTATCATGAAGCACTATTGGAAAATCATACTGAGTTCTAAGGATAATTGGACAAGGATACTGACTAAATTGTTATGACAACCCAGAAACAGGCTTGATGCTAGATGGGCAGTCCTTCTAGTATTATGGAGATCTCTAAGCTTTTTGTATCGCGTTTTTTGTAACATATGGTACACTCATGTTTTGCTTCACACGGGCTTGATATATATATTATTTATATATATATATATATATTTCTATATATATATATATATATATATCTATATATATATTATATAAGTCGTGCCGATAGGCAGATCTTGCCATCTTGGCTTAATTGCAATTCTCATCTTGCCTTAATAGTACAAGTGAAATTTGTGTATGCAATAATTTCGCCAAAATCATTCTGACCTAACGAAAAAAAATATATTTCTCTGTCTTTGTTTAGTATTAAATTATTGTAAACAAATTTAAAATTTATTTAGTTGGTTAGGTTAAAATAAATTGTTCTTGTTATAATAAGGTTAGGTAGGTTTCTAGATTCTTTTGGTGCAAATTATTAAAATTTTAACATCAACATTAAAGTAAATAAATATATCTTTAAACGTATAAGAGAAAATTTTAAAAAGAGCTTAAATTTTAAAATGAGTTCTTGCTTAATTGACAGTTTTTCCTATTCGGCACGACATATATTTTATATAATATAATATATATATATATATATATATATATATATATATATATATATATATATAACAGATACACACACACACACACACACACACAAAAATATATATATATATATATATATATATATATATAATATATATATATATATAAAATTTTATATATATATATATATTAAGTAGGTGTGATTTCTACAGAGCGGTCTCTGCAGCTGAGTGGTCCATGTGCTGAGGGGTCCATGTGGCTGAGCAGCCCCCCCAGGGTACGATCTCCTCTGAGCGGACCCTTTTCACACCTTAGCTAAGACCTTGACCCCCGCCTCAAGACCACCTCGCCCTCGAGACCACCTCACCCTCGACCACCTCGCCCCAACCCCCCCCCCCCCACCCTCCACCTGCCCCCCTCGCACCGACCCACCCATCTGCCGCGCCCTCGCACCCGCCAGTGCCCCAAGCGACCGTCCGTTGCGCCCGTCTGTGCCTTCTGCTGCACCTTCTGCAGCATCGTCCGGATCGCCCCTGCTCCCCGAATTTTTTTCCGGTTTTCAAATTTTTTTTTAATTTTATTTTCTTGTGCTCTCCATCTATTTGGATCAAATTTTTGAGGTTTCCCCTCCCACTTTCACCCCCATCCCAATTTTTTTCGATTTTTTTTTTAATTTCATTTTCTTATGATCTCCTCGGATCAAGTTTTTTGGATTCCCCACCTCTGGGGGTAAGCATTCAAAATGGACTCCCACTTTCACCCCAAATTCCCTGCTCTAATTCCTTGGATCAAATTTTTCTCGAAATCAATAATACCTAGTCTCCATCTCCTTGGATCAAGGTTTTCTCGATAATACAGACTCCATCTCCTTGGATCAAGTTTTTGATTCCCCCTCTCAGGGTAAGCATTCAAATGAACTCCTCCTATGGGGCATGGTACTTCTCTTACTACAGGTTTTAAACAAGTGTGATGTCACCCCACCTTGTTTACTGGGTCAGTGACGTCACGTGATGACCTCACACATACAGGCTGAATCTTGTCGACTTCCCCCTATGTCAGTGACGTCACGTGATGACCGCACACACACAGGCTGAATCTTGTCGACTTCCCCCTACACGTTTTTCACTCTAACCCAGGTAACCCAAATAA
>NC_069457.1:31841156-31857916 GCF_026875155.1 Cherax quadricarinatus | reverse complement strand
TTTGGGGATTTTATCTGGGGACAGTGGACAAGTTTAGGGCGGCGATAAAGTTTTCAGGAATCTTAGGGACAAAGGAGAAGTACGAGAACAACTGAAGAGAATAGAGTGTGAGTGGAGGTTCATAGCTCCCAGGGCGCCTTAGCAAGGGGGATTCTATGAATGCATGGTGGGCACAGTCAAAAGGTGCATTCGGAAGGTCTTGCATGGCAGGAGAGTGAGCTTTGATGAACTGAGGACAGTGTTAGTTGAGATAGAGGCAAGAGTCAATAACAGGCCTCTGACCTACGTGCAAAATGGAATTGATGAGCAGGAAGTTCTCACCCCAATCACATGCTGTTTGGAAGGAGGATTGAGCCCTTCCCCGCAATTTTGAGTCAGTCTTCCAAGGAGCTGGATTATTATGGGCCAGATGGTCCCCCCATCAATGAAGAACTGCACAGGAGTCACAACAGACTGGTGAACATCCTGGACAAATGGAACCAGGTGTGGTGCAGGGATTACTTGACAACCTTGCGGGAACATTTCTATGGTGCCGACCCCGAGGCAAATAAGATGATGCTAAGTGAAGGGGACCTGGTGCTAGTAGAATCCGAGGTGCCCCGAGCATACTGGCCTCTTGGCCTGGTAGTGTCAACCCACCCAGACAAGGCTGGGCGGTTGAGAATAGTGAAGGTGAGAATGAATGGTGTCGAGACTATAAGACCCATCAACAGGCTTTTACCTCTCGAGGTCCACACGGTGGGACCGGGACATGAGAAATTAGACCAGAGGCTGACCGAGCTGAGCGGCCGGACGACCCGTAAAACGGCACTCAAGTCCAGGGCCCACTGGGAGGGCCTATGGGAGGCAGACTTGATCTAGACTTAGCGCCTACCTTCGCCGGCGGGAGGATGTGGAAATTTATTTGGTCCCTAAAGTTCCACAGGACAGATCCAGCATGGCCGTATGGGACGGCTGAGCTGGATGGCCCTTATACCCCACCCAAACACGAAAACATTCTCTCTGGTCGGCGATGAATTCTTGGTAGGCATGTATTTAATTTATAGATTTATTCTTCAGGGAAGGAGTAGGTAGTTTTACTGTTAGTATATTAATATTAGGTTACTAAGGCATCTGTAGATAATAATAATGTAGAACTAAGACCTTAACATAGGTAGTAATAGGCCGATAATGTAGGCAAACACTAGGTTAAGTTAGCTAGGGAGAACTGGCAGCCCTAGCTTGAATGAGGAGGCGCGGGTCTAAAAAGACAATAGCGCCATCTTAAGAGAGACGCCATCCTGACAACACAAGCCATGATCAGCAGACGGCGCCCCCCACGTGTCTTCACATCTGAGACCTGGGGAAATCAGGTAGAGGCACCTCGATGTACCGTAGATGACCTCCGTCAGACCCATACAGTAAGACAAGACCTCCATCTGTTTCTCGTGGATTACTGGCCAGTGTCTTGGGAAATTGTTTGTGAGTGAGTCTCTGTGGGCCCGGTGTGCAACAGGCGGTGCATGCCCAGTAAGCACCAGTGTCTCAGAGCAGTATGGAAACTAGTGTCTGAGTCTGCATAGTTATACTAGGGGATACATACCCTCTTGGATATAGGAATTTCTGAGGTGCAGGCAGGACACTAATTATGATTGAATATTGCAGGAATTAAGGCTCCCGGTTGCACGTGGTTTCTGAGAGGAAGTCCAAAGGGGCTAAAGTTGAGCATGGAGAGGTGAAGATTGGGATACGTGCATACAGGCGAGTTTTCTTGTAATACCAATCATTTGTGAAAATCTGTACTATAAGCCACTTGTGAGGCTGAGGTACCCACCTCAGAGCTCGGTGTCAACAGAGTTTGCTAGGGTAGGCGACTCACTTGGAGGCAGTCCACACAAATTTTCACATCTTAGTTTATGGTGATTTTGGTGGTGTTTTGACTGTATTCAGTGGTGTTTTAGTAGTATTCAGTGGTGTATTTGGGAGTACTCAAAATGATATTTTGGAAGTGTTTCAGTGTTGTTTGGAAATGTTCAAAGGTATTTTTGGGAGTATTCAAATGTTTTTAATGAGAGTGTTTTTGAAGTGTTCACAGTAAAGTGAGGTGTGTGTGCATATAACTTCGAAAATATTAAAATTGTGACTATGAATTTATCGAAAAGTGGATAAAGTTGTAAAGTGTTGGGTGTGACTTTTTCTATGAAGTACTTAAAAAAGCGGAAAAAAAAATGTCTGACTTGTGTTGTATTTTGTAAAGAAATTTGTGGGAATTATGTGGGTATTATTGAAAGAAATGTGAAATTATTTGGGTTATCCTGGGTTAAGAGTGAAAAACGTGTAGGGGAAGTCGACAAGATTCAGCCTGTGTGTGTGCGGCAATCACGTGACGTACACTGACATAGGAGGGAAGTCGACAAATCAGCCGTATGTGTGAGGTCATCACGTGACGTCACTGACCGCCGAGTAAACACAGGTGGGGGAGACATCACACTTGTTTAAGGATCCCTGTAGTAAAGCAGAAAGTACATCCCCATAGGAGGCTTTCATTTGAATGCTCACCCTGAGAGGGGAATCAAAAACTTGATCCCAAGGAGATGCAGTCTGAATTATCGAGAAAACCTTGATGATCCAAGGAGATGAGACTAGGTATTATTGATTTCGCAAAAAGAAAAAATTTGATCCAAAGGAATTAGAGCAGGGAATTTGGGTTGAAAGTGGGAGTCCATTTTGAATGCTTTTACTCCCAGAGGTGTAATCCAAAAAACTTTGATCAGAGAGATCATAAGAAAATGAAATTACAAAAAAAATGAAAAAATGGATGGGGTGAAAGGGAGGGGGAAACCTCCAAATTTGATCCAAATAGATGGAGAGTCCAAAGAAAAATCAAATTAAAAAAAAATTTGAAACCAAAAAAACTCGGGAGCAGGGGCGATCCGGACGAATTGCTGCAGAAGGTGCCGCAAAGGCACAGATGGGCCGCGACGGAACGGTCCGCTTGGGGCACTGGCGGGTGCGAGGGCGCGGCACAGATGGGTGGTCGGTGCGAGGGGGGCAGGTGGGAGGCGTGGGTGGGGGGGGTTGTGTGGCGAGGTGGTCGAGGGTGAGGTGGTCTCGAGGAGAGGTGGTCTTGAGGGCGAGGTCAAGGTCATTAGCATAAGTGTGGAAAAAAAGGAGATCCGCTCAGAGAATCGAACCGTGGGGGACTTGCTCAGCCATAAAATCAAAACATGGACCGCTCAGCACATGGACCACTCAGCTGCAGAGACCGCTCTGTAGAAATCACACCTACTTAGATAAATAAATATATATATATATATATATATATATATATATATATAAATAATTATATATATACTTATGTGAGTGTGTGTGGTGTGTGTGTATCAGTCTATATATATATATATATATATATAATATATATAAAAAATATATATGATACCATATAATATATGTCGTGCGAATATGTAAAACGGTCAATTATCAAGAACTCATTTAAAATTAATCTCTTTTTAAAATTTTTCTCATTATACGATTAAAGATATATTTTTTTTCTTTAATGTTGAGATGTAAAAATTTATAATTTTGCACCAAATAGAATCTTAGAAAACTTACCTAAAAATCCTATTATTACAAGAACAATTTTATTTTAATCTAACACAACTAAATATATTTTAGATTTGTTTACAATAATTTAATACTAAACAAAGACAGTGAGATATATTTTTTTTCGTTAAGGGTCAGAATGAATTTGTTTGGCAAATTATTGCATAAACAAATTTTTTCAACTGTCCTATATGGCAAGATGGCACATGCTATTGTATGCCAGATGGCAAGATCTGCCTATTCGGCACGACATATATATATATATATATATATATAAATATATATATAGATATATATATATAATATATATATATATTATTTAAATTTTATATATATATATATATATATATATATATAAAGCCCGTGTGAAGCATAACATGAGTGGTACCATATGTTACAAAAAATGCGCGATACAAAAAACTTAGAGATCTCCAGTGAATACTAGAAAGGACTGCCTTCTAGCATCGCACATGTTTCTGGTTTTCATAACAATATTCAGTACCTTGTCCAAATTATCCATTTAGAACTCCTATATTCAATAGTGCATCAGGATTAACAACTGGTAGGCCTACTAACTAGAGAAAATTAAAAATTAATAAATTTTATTAATAATTAATTTGTCTAGGCCGTATATCAAATTAAATTAAAATCAATATCACAAAATAAGAATAATCACTTCTCCCCTTTACAGTAGTATTGTGCTGATAGCAACATAACACATATTTTCCTTGTCTTAAGTACCAATCAAGTACATTAGCAACATTTTAATAATACAATATACAAAATAGTTGTGTGTATATGTTGTAAGTGCTCTATGTAGTTTGCATGTCTCAAACTTTGACTAGACTTAAACAAGTTGACTGACAAAGCCCACAACAAACTAACTTCTTTACCAACTGGCAATGCAAAACATCTGCTTGACAATAAAGATGACTGATAGATCCGCGTGAACTACAAAAGATGCGGGACAAGGGGGCGCAGCGAGACGCTCCACGCTCTGACGAGATCGCGGGGGAGGCCTCTTGGCGTGTCATAGATGTCATAATAATATTTGACGATAGATCGGGGCGGACGCGAGTACGGTGTACAGAGGATAAGTGACTCGGGGGAATGGCTGCATGTATGCACTAGTCACACATCAATCGTCACAACCACAACTCCGCGTACTACTGAGATGTTCACTATAAAGTCAGCATAAGAAAATCCCCGACTGTGACAATACCAGATACCATTACAAATTAGGTCCAGAAGCAACAGCTCAGGACCTGAGTTGCTTAGAGTGTCTATGCGACACACAACCTCAGTGCAACGTCGAAAATCACTAAGTCTAAACAATGTTCTGTGAACAGTCTCCAGAACCTTCAACAATAATAAGACAGAGACGATCTTCCGACAAGGCCCAATAAGGGAGATTTAGGCACATGTCAGTAATGCGACACGCCCCACCACCACCACCAAGGAGAGTCTAGCCCAGACTGAATACCTCAGGCGAGGTGAGATCCCCCCCACCCTCGATCACATAATAGCTCCGTGGACAGTTGCTGCCCAGCAACAGAAGTCGGCACAGTAAAGAGCAAAGAACGATAATTACAGTGGTTAGACAATCAAGACTTGAACTATGAGCACATAATAATATGTTACATCCTACTAACAAAATAACTAAGACAAATAATAATATGAAGCGATATATTCACGATTTAGCTATTATCACAAATATAAGCAATATAAAATTACATGAAAAGGTAATATACATAATAGTATACATCATATACATTGTAACCCATTCAGGGGTTGCAACACCCCCCGAACTGACAAACGGTCGCACTAGGAGTTTGCGTTAAGTCCTTTCACATTATTACTGATTACGTTTTAGTGAGAGATGTGATGTCCTCTTTAATACAATTTAATATAAAAATCTAAGTCACTCTTGTCCAAGCCTTTATAATTTCGCGTGGTCCATATCACTAAGTTATACTCCTAGTACAAGGGCAGTACACAATATCGTAGCTCTGCTTCTTGTGGTTATGTACATCAGTGTAGAGACCGGATATCATAGACAAGCATGACAACGTTTGAGCTCGATCATAGTATGTGAAGAGTGCATATAAACAATAGTTTGTGCCATAGACAGTAGACAGCATTACCACTCTTAATAGTGGTTGTGGAATGCTATGCAGTATGGACATCATGAGTATGAAAACAGCTTAAGGTGTGTAGTGAGGGGGGGGTCTCAGGCAGGACTGTTCCACCACGCAGTAACGATCGCCCACACAACACTACAAACTCATCACTCATGCTTCTGTCTCTTACACATATATCACCACACTTGTGAATATTAATAGAATTAATGAGAACATGAGTAATATATAATTAACATGGGCTGGAGAGATTAACGTTACTTTACTGAATTTGACATAGCAATAACAAAAGGTATTTGACATAAAATTACATTAATTTAATGTAAACAGAAATTATTAAAGACGTGACAGAGCATCGCAATTACATTACAATGACCATTTAAATGTTTTTATAACTAATACAGTAAGGTAGATTCTGAGAGCCCACCTCATGACCTAGCATTTTTACTCTTCATAGTGTTTATGTAGGTGAGTGGGTTGTGGTCAGAAAAACGTTAATTTTTAAATGTGGAAGTGCCCAATACACGTCAAAATGTTTCCTAAGACACCACAAGAGCTAAGCCTCTTTCTCAATAGTGGCATACTTTTTTCTGGTATTGTTTTAAGATTAATGAATAGTAACATATAGGATAGAGAATGTCATTGGATGTTTTTTTATTTTTGTTTGTGTTGACGGTTGAAGCAGCACTGGCGCCACTGCATAACCACTCCGCATCTATATGTAACAGAAGGGAAGATTGAAATAAGGACTCTTCACACGAGGAGCAGAGGAAGCAACGTTTTCAATCTTTTGAACGAGTCTGAACAATCTCGAGTCCAGATGAATTGAACTTTTGCTACTAGTAAGCTCAGTGAAGGAGCTGCAATCTGAGAAAGGTTTGGACAGAACCTGCCGATAATATCCTGCCATACCCAGGAAATCTGTACTCCCTATCTGTGGCACTGAAAATTCAGAAATTGCACGAAACCTACGCCTCAATAGAGGCCCAAAAACCCCTTCACCTTGGCCGATACAAAAGCCAGATAGGTAACTGGCATGACCAAAAACTACATTCAGCTAAGTAACAGGAATTGTAGTGCGCCAGTCTCTCAAACAATACTCCTGAGACAGCACAAGTGCTGTTCCCACACGTCACTGTACACCACTAAGCCGTCACGGTAGGTTTTCTACTCCTCTAAGTGTGGTCAACTCATTTTTTCCATTACACGTTGGAATGAAGAAGTCCGCGTTACCTAGGCCAAAGGGGGTGACGAGGCAGTTAAACAATTCCATCTTGAACAGTAAAAGCAGATTATTTCTTGGGCACATTCAGTAAGCGGGACTTGAAAATAACCACGTAGAGATCCAAACGGCTGACAAAACTGGGCTCTTGACACACGGTCAATAAGGTCGTCAAAGCGAGGTAGAGATAACCATCAGCAAGTGACAGAGTTCACTTTTCTGTAATCAGTCACATCCTAAAACTACCGTCAGGTTTTAGGGCACTAAAATCATGGCGAAGCCCATGACTTTTTACTGCAACTCAAATAAAGTCCGTGAGATAACAGAAAATAAACCTCTTCTCTCAATGCTTTAACTTCGTTGGACTCATCCAGTATGGTGAATTGCTTAATGGGTGATGCCCCTGTACATCAACGTCATGTACACCCAGAGTACAACATTTAGGAACATCACAGAACAATTCAGGGAACTGCAAAATCATGTTTATAATATCACCAGCTTTACAATCCCAGGTTTACTAAAAAATTGTCTAGTGATTGTAGAGTCACTGAATTTTCTGAATGCACCTCTGTACCTCTAGAGTGCCAGTAGACGACGTATTTTCTTCCTCTGTGCCAAGGAAGAATAGATTAGTATGTGAGGACCTACGTAGTAAATGTCTTAACTGTTAACATGGTACACAAGATTAGATTTCTTTTTTCCCAGGCGTACATACGCAAATAATTTACGTCGCTAAGACTTTTCACTACTTCCAGGGGACCATCATACCTGGCTTGTAGAGCCTGACCTGGTACTATAATTTCCGATCCACACCTTATCTCCTGCTTTTAAAAGAGCAAGAGACAGCATGCATGTCATAATGTTGCTTCATTCTAGCTTGGCTGAAACTAGGTTTTTTCGAAGCCACTTCTCTAGTGGCCTGTCAATGTAGCTACATTAATGAAGGATGAAGTGCTCAATGATGGATTGGATTTTCCTGTCCACCACATCTTTTTAACACTGCGAGAGGATCAACGCACATGGTGTCCCCGAATATTAATTCAAATGGACTAAACCCAAGACTTTCTTGCTCACTTTCTCTCATAGCGAACAGAAGAAAAGGTATACCCTCATCCCAGTCTCTAGAAAAGTCACCAATAAGCTCTCATCATGGACATCAATGTCTGATGAAAATCCTCTAGAGCACCTTGTGACTGTGGATGATAACTGGTTGAAAGTACAGACCTTTAATTCCTAGGTGGGATAATGCTTCTGGAAAGATCTTAGAAGTGAAGTTAGATCCCTGATCTTGATTGTATCTCTCATAGGCAAATCCAACTGGGAAAAAAATTCTCAGCTCTCTCACAATAGCACGAGCATTAATTTTCTCATAGGAAGAGCTTCGGATAGCGTGTTTGGCAGTGTCCATAATAGTAAAAAGTATTGGTTCCTAGTTTGGATCTAGGCAAAGGACCAACACAATCAATAATAAGACGTGAGAATGAATCACCATCCACGGTGATAGGAATGAGAGGTGCAGGTGGAAGTGTGTGTGCTGGCTTGCCTGTCACTTGACACACGTGGCAATGTCGCACATGATCAGCTACTATTTCCTTCATTTTAGGTCAAGTAAAATGCTTTGCCAGTTTACCGAGTGTTTTCTTGACACCCAAATGTCCTCCTATGGGACTATTGAGAGGAAAATCAATGGCTTGTTCACGAAATGTAACTGGTAACACTACGAGATGCTTGACTGTGGTGGAAACACTATCTGCTGACAACTTACATGTATTTTTCTCCATCAGCACACCGTTACTATAATAGACTATTATCGAGACCTTTGCCTTCACTCTCAGTAACTGCTATATCTCTCAGTCTTTCAGGACTGATCAACAACTGATCCCTTGATAAATCATCATGAGTTAGAAATTTAAACGTCAGTTGTTCCTGACTAGGTGATGTCACGGGGGGATTGTGTTAATGATCCTGGTTGCAGAGCATCACTAAACATATTCAAGCACAAATCCATTTCATCCACTAACTCAACAGGAGACAGGGAATGGTTTGTTGAATTTTGACATAGCTCTAGTAATGCACTGAGAGAACTAAAATAGCTTCTCTCTACAAGCTCATGGCCTAATTATCATCGTGTTTATCAACCACAAGTGGTTTCTTTACAATACAAGCATCAGGATATCATTCCCTATAACAATCACTGACCTGATGGGAAGATACTGCACTGGATATACCCCTGAAATATAACCAGTATAATAGCTTGTTTCAATGTAAACTTTAAGCAGAGGTACTTTTATAGACAGTCCCCTCCATAGGCTTCTAACAATACATCTATCTGTGCAATAGGTATCATCAGTATGGGCATAACATCTTCTCTTAATAACGTAGATACCTGCCAGTGTCCTCTGAAAGTAATTAATCTCAGTTAGATGTGAATCGGCAAATCCAACTTTATCTCTCGAAAAGTAAGGACTCATCGCTGAACGAATCTTTCGTCAATACCTCTCTGACGCTAGTTCATTCTATCCTGAGTAATATTATCTTATAACAGTAATGATCAGAGGTATTACTAGATTTTGGTGCTTTGTTGCTCGGAAGAGGGATACGACTTGAGTGGGGGCGCCAGCCGCACGACCTCTCTCTCAAAAAAATTTACATTCCCTTTCTTTTCTACTTATAGCAATACTCTCTAGCATGTCCTTTTCTGTTACAATAGGTACAATACTTTCTTCTTGGGACTATATCAGATTTATGTCTAGCCACAGAGACAGATTCAGGATTAATGTGTTTCCTGGTAAAGGTACGAGAAGGTTACAGTACAGGTACATCAGCGGCAATGAGCAGCTGAATTAGGTTGCCAACTTCTAGGGCAATATTTAGTTACCTTGTTTCATGTTTTTTTAGGTACGTACAAGTTTGTGGAGAAATCTCATAACTGTCTGCTAAAGCTGCAGATTTCCAGAATATCCTGAGGTAGCATGATCGATCAGATATTCTATAAGTCAGCAGACATACAGTTTTGTTAAACTCTTCATGTAGTATAAACTGAACAAGGCCTGTCATATGTTGTTACAACTTGGCAGACCTACACCAGCCCTCTCAAATGCAACTTTTTGTCTCATGAGCAACCTCTACACAAGTTTCATCTTGTCGTCCGTTGTAACATATGAAATGCACATTGATATCTTACAGTAACAAGTTATATGTCTCTAGAATAGTTAGTTGACAGCATCATAAACTAATGTACTTGGCAAATGGCAAACAGCAGTACAAGTTTGAGCTCTTCCTGCAAAGCTCCCGTGCAACAAGGTGACAGTGCTTATGTGGCCATTCATAGCACGTGCCTGGTTTCAACACATCAAAATAGGTGTCTAAGTCCTCTCAAAAAACTTAGGATCCATTGAATGCAGCTTTTCTGCAGCATTAAATGTGACTGTGTTCTATCTCGTTGTCTTCCAAGACGAAAATTTTCTTCTCTATAAATCTCCTTTCATTCAATTCCTCTGTGCCTCTATTTGTGCAGTCTGCAACTAATGAGGCATTCAAACCTCTCAAACGGTTTCCTGAGAGATAGGACAGTGGGTAATGGAGGAGTAAGGAATCTAACGAGATCAGACAGTCCCTTAAGTCGGGACCTCGTCCAGCCATCGTCTAGAGAGTCTAGATCTGGTCTAGGAGAAGTAGACACAGGTGTAGCATACGCTGCACTAGTATCGGCTGAGTCATACTACTCAGCTAACACTCCTGTACTATAGTGTCAGTGAGGCGGAAGTGTGAGCAGAGGTCCACAGCTCAGACACCTACTGCTGTAGTAGCTCTTCTTCTACGTCATCAAATAGAGTCACACTTCCTAATTGTGACACTAGGCTTCTGAATCCGTATATAATCAGACATCTCTGTATGAGCAGAAACAATATATCTTTAATTAACACTCTGACAGTTTCTGCGTGTAATTCCTGTATACATCACACACGAGATATTTTGGCTACTCGCCAACATGTCTGAGTTTTTAATGTACTTAACTCAGAAAAGTCAGATATCAATTAAATGTTTCACTTTGGTATAACATCCCTAAATAAATGTACTACAGAGAGTGTTTATGGGTAACTATAATCCTCATAGGAATTTTAGTGGTTGGTGTCTTAGAGCTAGAACTCAAAAACAGATTTCCATCTACTTGGATCAAGAACTCCAGTCAGTACATACTCCACCTGTGTATGTTGTTCCAAGACCTAAACCAAAGTCTCAGATTAGAAAGTACTCAAAGTGTTTGACCAAGAGAGTTACTAGTACATCAAACCTAGAAAAATTTCTCCAACACCTTGGAATCAAATCCATCCCAGACATGCCCCCAATTATACAAAAAATGCATTCTAGCAAATGCATAGAGATCTCCATTGAATACTAGAAAGGACTGCCCTTCTAGCATCCAGCCTGTTACTGGGTTTTCTCGTAACAATTAGTCAGTATCCTAGTCCAATATAAATTAGAATTCAGTATGAAATTATTATGCTTCAGGATTACAACTGGTAGGCTACAAACTAGAGAAATTAAAATTTAATACATTATTAATAATTTAGTTGTTCAAGGCGTATATCAAATTAAATTAAATTCATATCAACAAAATAAGAAAATCACTTCTCTCGAGTACCAATATTATTGTGCGAAAGCACATATCTAATTATAATTCTTAAGTACCGTCTGGTACATTAACATTTTACTAAGAATTACAAACATATACAAGTAATTTTTGTGTGTATGTGTGTTAAGTGCCTAATATATCGCTATGTTCCTCACGACTCGACCTAACTTAACATGTGGCTAACAGAAGTCCTCATCATAACCTAACCTTCTTGTCTGCTGGCAACCAGAACATCTGCTTGAACAATAAAAAAATGCTATACCCCAATATCAATACAACAAGCAAACTGCGACACAATCAAACAAGGAGTAATATAACAACGACTCTAAGTAGGGACCATCAGCAGATCCTCCACAGAAGTCACAAAACTCCCATACTACTGATCTAAGTTCAGCTAAGAAAATCACCGACTGTGACAGTAACACAGAATACCAGTACAAGTTAGATCAGAAGCTCAGCTAAGACCTGAGTTGCTCAGAGTGTCTTGCAACACACAACCTCAGTACAATGTCGAAAATCACCAGTCTATACAATGTTTCTGTGAACAGAGACTCCAGAACTAACAAGAATAATGAGACAAGAGACTATCTTCCAACAAGGGCCAATAAGGTAGACGAGCCTTCTTGTCAAGAATACAATCCAACCACCAGTGAGTCATACCAGACTGACTACTTCAGGCAGGTGAGGACACCCCCTATCGATCACGTATAGCTCTGTGGGTCGCTGCCCAGCAAGAAGCCGGCAGGGAAATGAGCAAATGCATAATTTACAGTAGTTAACAATCAAAGACTTGAACTGAGCACATAAAGAATGTTACATCCTACGTATTTTCTAACAACATAACTAATGTCAGATAATAATATAAAGCAATAACATTTACGATTTAGCTATATCGCAAATATAACAATGTAAAATTATATGAAAAGGTACTAATTATATATATAACATAATAATCATGCAACCCATTCAGGGTTGTCAACAGTTTATACTATTGTTTTATAATATATATACATATGTATAAGTCACTGAACACTTTCGAGAACTGCTGCAGCTTGCGAATCTTTAGCACATGGGTATATGCAGAGTGGTATTTGATACTCCTTCACTCATAAAACGAGTGTCTCTGCATTTTTGTGGAGTTTTGTGTAAGTCCACAATACAAAACATCTCTCTGAGCACTTTTTCTTGAAAAGCATAGGAGGTCGTTTGTATGGGGTAGTTATCACCAGGCTCAAACGGATGCATGTGTTGGTAATTCTTGCACTGGTCTCCTGCAGGTGTTGCTTCTTGGTACTTGAATATTATTTGCCTGATGACTGAACAACAAAATTCACCATATTTTTGTTTGTTGTTGGTCTTCAACTTGTATTATTTTATAAGCATTCGCATTGAACCATCAAGATGGCAAAAAAGTTTTATGTACTACTTAATCTCTTGTGGTACAACACATCTGCAAACCCAATCTGCATGTCACACTTTGTCCACTAAGCACATAATTGAAGGTTGTAGTCCATGACAGCTACAGTTTAGAATGGTTTATTGGTCCTCTCTATTCTGCCTCCACTGCTGCCAATTTCATTTTGGTGAACTGATGTCAACAATGTGACATCACATTTTGTCATGCAACAGAAATGTCCATGAGTCATTGCAGCAAAGCCCTACACCTCACCTCTGCGACCTGCCAGCATCGAACCTTGGCATATACTTCAATTACCATGCACTGTGCCACACACTCTGTCATGTTCACTCGCAAGCAATTCACTGAGTAAGGGCTTGTTACCAGTTATTAGTATATAAAATCTGCCCCATACCAAGATATGGTTTCCATCCTTGTTCTAACTCATCACCAGAGATAACCCAATAACAATGTATTCCTGGCCAGCCCAGTGTGCACAATTAATATCCAAAACAAACCACTTTTGCATCACACAGTACAAATAACTTTATACCAAAGTGTTCCTCTTGCTGGTATGTTACTGCTTGAATAAGTCTTCCTTTGAACAAAATCAAAGACTAATCAATAAGAAGCTTCCTGAAGGAATAAAATGCATACAACACTTTTGTTTCAGGTACCATGAAACACATTTCTTTATCTTATATAACCTGTCGCTCTGTCAGCCTGGTTTTGCCTGAAAAGTGTATCATACTATCAGAATCAAAAACATTGACTCCTAAACTAAAACTGGGGTGAAATCAGGATATTCCGTCCACCATATGTGGTTTACAGTGTGCTTATAACACATGTAGCATAAGCATTAATGAGGCCGACAAGAAGAACAGGTACACTCTGCCACAGTTGTGTCCTTCCACTGGTGTACTGTGATCTTGGTGAAAAAAAAAATTGTATTTGCCCATGGTGTTCTCATAGAATTGTATCCATCAGGGTTCATCTAAGAATAAAGAAAGCATATCTAGTTCAGTGTCATTGTTACCAAGTGTACACGATGGCCGTAATTCCACTTGTGTTTCAGCAAAGTCGTGGATTGGAATAAAATCATCTTGCTGCCAATCCAAGATGCGGTCTGCTGGTGGGTTCTAGATATTGAAAAGAGGCTGTGGTTGTGCAGGTTGTGGTTGAGGTTGTTTGTGGAGTGTGGGGTTGGTTAGGCTGGATGCTGGTTGTGGTTGTGCAGAGTCAGCAGTGTCGGTAGTACCATGGCCCACTGCTGGTGCCACATGACTCATGCCACCACCACCATCGCCACCACAATCACCTTCTTTCCCTACTCAACAAATTACACATCCCCTTATGTAACAATATCGTCTCTTCACTGTCAGGTTGTGGTGTAGGGCCACAGGGACCCCCAGATTTACTCCTTTGCCTTTGCCCAGATTTACTCCTTTACCAGAACGCATGCTCCATCGAACATACTGCCGTTTCACTGCGAATATTCCCCCTCACTGTCCGAAACTCGAGCTATTTCAAGTAACTATCAATATCACTTTCACTGCTCAGATTTGATCCTGAAAATGGGGAAATAGTTTTTCCTTTTTTCGTCCTGGTTCAGGTGAACGTGAATAAACCATACCCAGGCCCGGGATTGAACCCGCGTCAGAGACTCTCCTGACCACGGGTACAATCCGCTGGGGTATGGGTTTGTTTCAATCGTGTCATTACGATTTTGTGAGTAGGTGTTGAACGTGAATGGATGTGCCAGCAACCAAAAAAAAGGTATACGGTTCTGGATCATCTGGGTTTTAATCACTATTAACATTACCCCTGGGCACTGCTTTTGGTCACACCCTCTTTAAAACCATTAAATTCACTTTCACTGGCACTTCCATCACTGTTAGATCCTATCACTGGGAACAGTAGACCTCCAATCCACAGAGACGTGAGAACTTCTTACCTTGACATGGAGAAAAGAGACTACCAAGATGGCATTCCCACAATGCGACACTGAGTCCCAGATTTTTTTCACAGGTGCACACCCACCACTCAGAACCATTCTCTCTCATGTAGGCCTACCAGCTTTCTCCAGCTTGATTTGAAGCCGCTAGAATTTATGCGTATATGTCGGAAACATTTGCTATACAGTGCTGCAGGGCAGGAAGGAAGTGGAGGGATCAGGGGCAAAATGGGAGAGGGAATGATTACTAAGTTATGGAGAACAGTGGGGTAGTGGATAGTGAAGGGGTAGAGGGTAGCAAGAGATTGAGGTAGAAAGGGCTGATGGGAGTGTGGAAGGTATCACCTCAGAGTTTGTGGAGTAGATTCAGTTAGGTACATGAAGTCAAATGAGAGATCATGATTAAAGGAGTGTCCATCATCAAGTACGGAAGGTAAGAGAGAGTGTAGAGCGAGACAATGTTAGGAGGTAAATTCTGCGTGCTCGTTGATAAAGTGGGCAGCCCAAACAAAATGTGGCTGATGATAATGGAGTTTGGGCAATTCTCACAGAGAGGACAAGCGCCTCTCCATGAGTATCCATGAGTAAGACGATTGGGCCCAATCGAAGAGGGGAGGAGTAGTCTCCCAACCGACACGGGTAAAGAAGGGCCAGTAACCTATATGGGTTTTAAAATAGATGAATTTGTTGAAGAGCATAGTAAAACAACGTTTTTTCCCAACGGGTGTGAAGGGGGAAAGATTTTTAAGAAAAATAGTATAAGGGAAACCTCTTTAAGAAACTGGTAGGTCATGTAGCTGCCGCGCGCAGTGTTCCCTGTTCTTTGCCCTGAGTCCTGACCAGGGACCCAACAAAAAACAATATCTTTTGTTAGTAAAGAGCCGTCCCAAAGTTGGATCGGGGACTAAGGGTGGGGTGTATAAAATTTTTGTTGCCGTAAAGCACAAAGGAGTCTGAGAAACCCAAAAATAATGACACGGCATAGTGCAATCGGATAAGCGCTGTAAGGAGGGCTTAAAAATTCGCATAAAAATACTGCTGAAGATAGTAAATGCCCTTGAGACGCTGCCCGGGAAAAAACACTGCGCGAATCCTCCCCGCAAAAGACTTAGAGCCATCTGTGACACAGAAATGGCATGAGAATGAGAGTGAAAGTTAAGAAAAAGAGAGCGGGAACGCCCGAGACATTTGGGCTTTCGAGCAAGGGAGGGAGAAAGAACCCAAATGGAACCAGGGGGGTAGGGAAAAAAGGGGATTACATGTACATAAAGGTGGGAGTTGAAGAGAAACAAGAGGAAGAAGGCGAAAGAGAAGGGGGGATAAGCAGGGGCGGCGAAAAAATAAAGAATGTTTTAATATAGTGACATTCTTTTAAAGGAAGGATTGCGGGATCATAGAGCGTAAAAGTAGCGCAGGCAATGGGCATCAGGCGATCGGTAAGGATGGAACGTTCCTTTTGCATAGAGGGGTTTTGCAGGGGAAGAGCGAAAAAACCCAAGGCATAAACGTAATCCTTGGTGATAATGGGGGTTTAAAGGGTAGAGAGGTAGCAGGGAAAGCCGCTGAATAAACTGGTCACCTAATCAGTTTGATAAAAAAGGGTGGAATGTAGGTGAAGGAGGGTTCGACGATCAGCTCCCCCGAAAAAGAGCAAGGGTTTAAGAAGGTTCGCCCCCTGTGACAAGTTGCTTCAAGAGGGAATGTGGGTTTCCAGGAAACCTACGATCAAAGAGGGGCAGAAACTTGACTGTATCACGTTCAGGGGTGTGAGCTATGGGAAAAAGGGATCGGAGATGACAGAGCGTTAGTGAAAGTGATTTTGGGGGGTTTTA
>NC_069457.1:31829945-31840656 GCF_026875155.1 Cherax quadricarinatus | reverse complement strand
AATACTTAAGAAATTTATTGATTTTTAATTGTACAATAGTTTCAATAGTATAATTATTATAATTATACAATTGTATGAATAAGAGCAAATCTTCCTTTTTTTTTTTTTTTGTGTGAATACAAATTTGAAATGAAAAGCAAGCATAATATAAGAAGCTCCTGGAGAGGTGACTAATGAACAGAGAAAATGTTATTTTAGTGTCAGGAATGTCTTCATTATTTATTCTGGACCCTATTTTGAAAATGGTCTTTCTTGAATTTTGTGTGAAATTGGAAAAATTAGGATTTTCTGATCACTTTACTGAGTAGTTGAAATAGGTAAATGGGCAGTTTCTTGTACTCAGTCAATAGAATGAAAGGAGTTCTAACGTCATAGCTATGAGTTTGGTCGACTGGAATTGGCCCAAATTAGGGCTGAAAAGAGGCAGAATCACTGATAAGTAAATATAGCATGACTACTAAATTTGTGAGAGCATAATTCCAAAAGTTTTCCATCAAATTTTTGTGCTTTTGGGTCACAACCTTTCCTAACTCTACCTTTTGCACACTCTTACAACACACTAGTCTCTGACCTTTGTATATCCCTTTTCTTTAGCACAATTCACCCTGCAGTGCTTTATGACCTTTCAGGTTAGCACCTTGATTATATTATTGCTTCTCCTCACTCAACAACAGAGTTCCATTCCTTAGACCATGTCGGTATACAAATTTATCGCTAGGTGAGGAGCATAATATAATGATAGTGGGTTTGTGTCAACCATCTTTGATATTGTTGTAATGTCACCTTTGCTCCATTTATTACATTTCTATTATATTGTAAATGTTTAATAGGTGTACTGTATATTGTAATAAGCTGAATACAGGAAATCAGCTCTAATATACATTATTTAGATATGCAAACTGGTCAGAAAGCCTATCGTAAGTCTGAGGTGTCGTTAAACGAGTATGTCGTTAAATGAGGAGAGGCTTGTATAACCCTTTTTAGGGTCGAGAGGCCCTCTCCTAAACTTATTCTCTGGGTCAAAAATTTTTCGGAAAAAAAAAAAAATTTTCTTATAAAATGATAATCTTTTCCCAATCATAATAACACCAAAAGTATGAAATTTGATGGAAAACTTATGGAATTATGCTCTTGCAAAGTTAGCATCGGCGATTTCGCCCATTTTGAGCCCTATTTTCGGCCAATTCCTCTGTAATTGTCGACAAAAATCGTATTTATTTCACTAGAAATTGATTTTTTTTCTATCGAATGAGTACAAGAAACCACCCATTTAGCTATTTCAACTATCCAATAAAGTGGTCAGAATTTAGCAATTTTGCCAATTTCACACAAATTTCAAAAAATGCTAATTTACAAATAGGGTCCAGAATAAACATGAAAGACATTCCTGGCACTAAAGTAGCAAGTTCTCTGTTTGTTAGTCATGTCCCCAGGCTTTCCACTTTGGATTTTTATTCTTACAAAAAATAGAAGATTAACTGTTATGCAGACTACTGCATTAGTGTAAAAATGGTATAAATAATATTAGTGCATTTGTGAAAGAATATTAGACTCACCAGTTGACATATATTGGACGCTTGGCATGATTTGTTTACTTCTGAACTTTGGTAAAAATCGAAGATTTCTGCTACTTTGATCTCAATTTCAAGGTACTTTTCATTGTGAAACCAATCAAAATGATCTCAATTTCTGTAATATGTCTTCCATTTTATAAAATAAGACCAGGAAAACTAGAATACAACCATAAATATCATATGAAAATACAGTGCTAAGTGGCTGTTTTAATCCAAAAACACAAAGTTTTTTTTCTTGTTATGCACTGTGTGCTGCAGGGTTCTTTTATATTCTGCACACTGACCACATAGACCCATTCTTTCATATGTAGGCCTACCAGCTTTCTCTCGCTAGATTTGAAGGCGCTAGAATTTAGGTGTTCTAGTACATCAATACCCTGGTGCATAAGGCAAACTATACATAAAAAAACCCCGGAAAGGGGTTTTAATATTATTAAACTCCAAGAATATAAAAAAATTTAAAAGATGGTTGTGTTTTAAGGTAAAATTGTTTACTAAATTTATTAGTTAAAAATAATTTTTTAAATATATAAATTTTAAATTTCTTGGATCTTTACAGATAAAAAACATTTAAAATTTTTTCGGGGTCACCAGGCCCCTTGCCCAAACTTTTTTCCCCGGGGTTCCCCAAAATAAAAAAAAAAAAAAATTTATTTTTTTTTATCAAAAGCAGAAAAATCTTTTCCCGAGATAATGACCCCCAAATTTATGAAACTGATAAAAAAAATTAGGGAAATTTTATGCTCTTGAAAATTTTTTTTAGGGGTCTCAAAGATTTTTTTAATGTATCGGCACTGTTGAGCCTATTTTCACCCAAATTTCCCAGTTACTATCGCCCCAAAAATCATAACTCTTTTGTTAGAACCTCCCTTTTTTCTATCAAAGAGTATAAAAAAAAACTACCAAATTTCGTTTTCAATATCCAATAAAGTAGTCAAATTTAGAAAAATTTTCCCAAATTTCAACAAATTTCAAAAGTCCAATTTCCAAATAGGGTTCCCCAGAATAAAAAAGACTTTCCCTGGCCCCAAAAATTAATTTTTCCTTTGTTCATTTGTTATTTTCCCCAGGCCCCTTTTAAACATTCTTTTGTTTTTCCTCATTAAATTTTTTTCTCAAAAAAAAATGGAAGATTTACTGTTATGCAGACTGCTACATTAGTGTAAAAGGGGAAAAAAATTTAATATCAGTGAATTTGTGAAAAAAAACACCCAGACCCTAAACTAGTTGATGTGTATTTACTTTTGGGGCATGTTTTTGTTTCCTTTTGAACTTTGGCAAAAAATCAAAGTTTTTTGGGCTACTGTAAAGCCAAAAAATTTAACCCAAAAAAAGGCACAAAAATCCCGTGCTAAATTGTTTCCCCAAAAAACCCGCACATCGAAGAGAGGATCCTTTCAAGGGTTTTGGTCTATTTTGGCCCCATTTAAAGGTACTTTTCATTTTTAAAACCCAGTCAAAAAAATCTAAATTTTCTGAAATTTTCTTCCATTCTAAAAAATTGAAAAAGGGAAAAACAGAATAGCATATAAATACCATACGAAAATCCAGTGCAAAGTAGCTTTTTTAAAAACCAAAAAACTGTAAAAATTTTTTTTTTTCTCACTACGCACTGGGGTGTTTGCCGGTTTTTTTTCATACTCCCAAACACTGCCCACATAGACCCTTTCTTTCTTATGTGGGCTCCCAAATTTTCTTCACAGTTTTAAAGGGCGCTAAAATTTTTAGGTGTACTATACAGTGGACCCTCGTTTTACGATATTAATCTTTCCCTGAGGGGGCTCATTGTATCCAAAATTTACGAAGGGGGAATTAATTTTCCCCATAAGAAAAAAGGGAAAATAAAATTTAAAATTGTTCCTGACCCCCCAAAAGAAATAAAAAAAAAATTTACCAAAATTCAATTTTAAATTTTTAATAACACAAACGGGAAGGGAAGCATGCACATTTACTACCTAAAAAATTTTTAGAATACTGACACTTCCCTTTTTTTTTAAAATGAAGACCCTGGTGAGGTTTGTTGGGATGGGAAGAGGGGGAGAGTTATTGTTTAAAAGGGGAATCCCCTTCCATTGGGGATTGAGGTGGGCAAGTCCTTTTCCGGGGTTACTTCCCTTTTCTTTTAATGCCACTGGGACCAGCTTGGGTCACGGCCACTTTTCCCAAAAACAAAATCTGTCCCTAGAGTCGGGACCTCTTGTTCCTTTATATTTTCTAAAGTGGTTAAAAACCTTGTCTTTTGTAATAGCCCACCAGCATGGTTTGGGCAATACTGTTTTGGGGGTGTTTTTTCACCCAAAAAAGGTTTGCATTCAACTCACTTTGCACACTTTTCCCTTTTAATTTTTGAAGTAGACAACTTCTTAAAATTTCTCTTTCCCTGCCCAAAGCATTTTTCCTCGGGGCCTGGCCTCTTGTTTTTGAAGATGTTTTTAGCAGCTCATCAGGGGTTATTTTTCCATTTTTCCTCCTCCACCAACCCCTTTCCAATCCCCCCCACAAAACCTCCAACCCCAAGGACTTCCCCAAATGCCAAAAATTGATTCCAAAAACGGGCCATACATTTTTTCAGGGTTTTAAGCCCCAAAACCCTTAAAAAACCTTTTTGTCTCCCCACATTCGGGGCCACATTTTTTCAAAGGGAAAGGGTTAAAGGGGTCCTCTTAGTCACCCCTTTTGAAGCCTTGCCTAAAAGGGTTTTTACAATCGGAGGATACAAAAAGTGGTTTTTTTAAAAATTTTTCTTAGAGCCCAATTTGAGTCCCTTATGCACTTAAAAAAAGCACTTTTGAAACATAGTTTTGTTTTGGGATTTTTTTTTAAATTTTTGAAATGCCTTCTGGTCCGGGGGCTGCAGGAGGGAGTGGTATTAGGGGCAAAAACTTGATTTTAATGAAGTTAAATTTTCCCCAAAAGTCACTCTCCCCAATCTAAAGGGGATGACCAGGGCTTTGTCTAATACCGGGGAAGGCACTTAATGCCCAAATTTTCTTTTCCATTTGGAAATTTTTCCCCTTTGGTGGGCAAATCTTATGTAACCGGGTCATAAAAAATGTCCCTGGGTGCCCCCATGCTTTTACTTTTTTGCCCCCCAAAAGCACACACAAATTAGCCTTGAGAACATTTTTTTTAAATTAAAAACACTCTGGAGTTTTCAGAGGGATACATCAATAAAGGCTTCCCCCTTCACAATCACCCTGGGCATTGCACACTTCAGAAGAGTAAGCTTGTCTTTCTTTAGGCTTATCCCCCTGGGGGGTGCCTTTTCCTCCTGAGTAATATAGGTTCGCTTGGAAAATTTCTTCCAAAACGGGCCCTTATTTTGAAATTTAAAACATTGGGTTCAGGTTTCAATTCTTCACTGTCTGTTTAGTCCTTAAATTTCCTTCCATATTTTTCACCTTTTTTTTTTGGTTTTAAATGGAAGCCTCGCCATCCCTTTATCACACTATGTATCCACTACGATTTTTTAAAAATCTCTAAAAACCAAACCTTTCGGGCCCTTTAAAAATTTCACTTCTCACCCACAAATTTTGTAGGCTTTTTTTCTAATTAAATCGTCATGCAATTTCCCAAACCCTTTTTCACAAATGATCGCTTGAGAGATGCTTTCTCCTGCTATCTGTTTTTGTTTTCCCCCCCAAATTTAACGTCTCTAAAACCATCTTTATCACTTGCGATCTTCTGTTTCAAAAAAAAACTTGCCCCTTTTTGGAAAAACAGTTTTCCTTGATTGCCTGTTTGTTGGCCAGGATATTTAGAGGGGGTTGAGGGGGTTTTGGGTTGCACAACCTGGGCCAGCTCAGAGGCACAAAAACTCCATTTTTCATACTTATTCACTATCTCCTTCTTCTTTTTAAATTGTAATTTTCACCCCTTTTACCACGGGTTGGCATTTTGGGGAAGCTTTCTTGGGGCCCTGGTGACTTTTTTTTGTAGCTAAAAGCACAAAAACACGTGATAATATGAAAGGTACGGAATGTATGCTTAGATGCGACTGCACTGGCTGGTTTTTGAAAAACACTGGCACCCCCCAGGGCGCGGGCCCACACGTGGGAGGGCATCCCGGAGAATCACGGGGAGGCGATTTTTTCATCGTTGAAGTGAGGAAAAATTTTTTGCGTTCAAAGGGATGTATGGAAAATTTTTAAACGTAAACGAAATTTCCCTTTCGAAAAGGCAGGGTCTACTGTACATAAAAAACCTTAGGGGCGTAAGCTGTCTTATGCCCAGAAAACCCTGAAAGGGTTAAAGGGGGACAATTTTATTTATTTTAAGCTTGTAAACAATAAGAAAAAAACTTTTTTGGGTTGAGTATTTTGTTTTGGTAATTGTGGAATTTTGTACTATAGGGCCCAAAGTTTCTGTTGCAGTTTAATTTTGTGGAGGGACTACCAGGTTGTGCCCTTCCCCAGCACTATATCTTCAGTACTTCAAAAAAGGGAAAACAGATGTTTTTCCCTTGGGTTTTTTTAAAACTAGTGTTACAAATTTAAAAAAAAATTTTGCATTTGATAGGGAATTCAATCAAAAAAATTAAAGACGGGTTAATTTTTGGGGGTTGGGTTTTGTAGTTTTTTGACTTTTAAGCGGGGGTTTCCAAGCGGCATTACTACTTCATGAGCTCAGCTTACTCAGATAAGCTTGGTAGAAAAAATTTGGGGGGCCTAAATAGGGGAAGGGGCATTTTTGGGGTTTAAGTGGCATTTTATATAAAAAAATCCTGCGCGGGCAGTGCATAATGAAAAAAAAAAAGTGCAAACTGTTTTTTTTGGTTTTAAAACAAAAAAAATTTTTTGGTTTGTATTTTCATTTTTTTAAATAGTAGCATTTACTGTTTCTTGGTCCATTTGATAAAATAGAAGTTTGTATTACAAAAATGATTTTGAGGGTTTTTAAAGTCCCAAAAAAAGTTGAAATTGGTTCGGAGTGTAGAAATGTTTTTTTTTTTTGCTAATATTAGAGGGAAAACAACCACATCACGTGTCCAAAAACACATCGCTGGGGGGTTTTTAATGTTGGGGCTGTAAATGCACTGAATTTTTTATAAAATTTTATTACAATATTAAATAACAGAAACTTTTTTTTTTTTTGGTGTGTATAAAAAAAATTTTTTTAAAAAAAAAAATAAAAAAGAAATTTTCATTTTGTAAACCCTACAAATGTAATTAATAAGTAGCAGAAATGTTAGTTTAGTGCCAGGTTCCCTACATTGATTATTTGGATCCTTTTTAAAATTTTGGGGAAAAGGTTTTGGGAATTTTTTGGGGTGTGAAATTGGGCCCTATTACCACTTTTTTTAAACCCCTTTATTGGGAAGTTGAAATAGTTGAATTGGGGAATTTTTTGTGCTTAATAGAAAAATAGAAACATACCCAGTGAAAAACTAAGAATTTTGGGCCCTTTTGGAACTAAAATTTAAATTTGGGAAAAACATGAAATCAAAATGGGCAAAATTGCCAGTACAAAAAATTTTCGCACAGAAAAAATTTTCAAGTGTATAACCCTTAAACGTTTCTTTTTAAAATTATTTTATTTTATTACATTCGAAAAATATTATGAAATTTCCCCAAGAAAAAATAATGTTTTTTTTGACCCTGTGGGGAATTTTCAGACCCCGGGGGTTTGAAACCCCCAAAAAAGGGCCAAAAAAAGAATACAGAGAAATTTTTTTAAAACCCCAAAAGCAGAAAAAATAATAATAATAATAAAATAAAAATTTAAAAATAAAATAATAATAAAAAATTTAATTTTAATTTTAAGTTATTTTAAGTTTTAATTCAAAATTTAAAATTTTTTTTTGATAGTGTTTTAACAAACAAGTGAAAATTTTTTTTAATTTCTCCTTAAGGGAAAAAAGTTTTGCCTAAATAAATCTTTTAAAATAGGAAAAAGTTCATAAGGGAAAAACATTGTTTCATGTTTAAAAAATTTAAAAAAAATCTTTAAATTTGAGATGTGGGGTATATTAAAGGAAAAATTAACTATACCACTGGGTTTTTTGATTTAAAAAAAATTTTAAAAGAAATACTTCCCTTAAAAAAAATTTTTGGAAAAACATAAAGAACACAAATCATATGAATGTTCTGAGTGGGTTTAAATGTTTTAGTAAAAATTTTTCTTGTAAAACATATGAGGGGTTTCTTTCAGGAGATAAACCTTTTCAATGTTTTTGAGTGTCTGAAATGTTTTAGTGAAAAAAGTAATTTTTGAGAAAAATGTGAGGTAAATACAGGAGATATAAAACCCTAAACAATGTTCTGAGTGTCTGAAAATGCTTTAGTGTAAAAAGGCAATTTTTTGTGGCAACCCCATTTAGAGTACATACAAAAGAAAAAAAAGTATCAATGTTTTTTGAGTGTCTGAAATGTTTTTTGTGTTTTAAAAAACAGTCTTTTTGAAACATAGAGATACATACAGGAATAAAAACCCTATCAATGTTTCTGAGTGTCTGAAATTTTTTTAGTGTTTTAAAAAGCAACCCTTTTAAACAAATGAGAATTCATACAGGAGATTAAAAATTTTAATGTTCTGAGTTTTCTGAAAAGTTTTTTGTGAAAAAAACATCTTTTTTAAACATATGAGAGTTCATACGGAATTTTAAACCCTATTCAATGGGTTTTGGTGTCTGAAATGTTTTAGTGAAAAAAAATCCCTTTGAAACATATGAGAGTTCATAAAAGGAGATAAAAACCTAAACAATGTTCTGAGTGTCCCCGAAAATTTTTAATGAAAAGGGAATCTTGTGAAACCCCTATGAAAAGTACTTTCAGGGGGAAAAACCGGGTTTAAAAATTTTTTGGGGTCTGAAATGTTTTTTTAATTTTAAAAAACTTTTTGTTAAACCCCTATGAGAGTTTTAAAAGGAGATAAAACCCTATCAATGTTTTTGAGTGTCTGAAAAGTTTTTTAAAAAAGCCCCCTTGTGAAATAAGAGAGTAAAATTTCAGGAGATTTAAACCCCAAAACAATGTTTTGTGGTCCTTAAAAATTTTTTGTAAAAAAGGGGCCCCTTTTAAAAAATTGAGAGTTCTTAAAGGGATAAAACCTATCAAGTTTTCTGATTTTCCGAAAAAATTTTTTTAAAAAAGGGAATCTTGTGAAACCCCAAATGAGGTTCAAAACAGGAGATAAAACCCTATCAATTTCTGAGTGTCTGAAATGTTTTTAATCAAAAAGGCCCAACTTGTGACCCATTGAGGTACATACAGGAGATAAACCAAAATCAATGTTTTTGAGTGTCGAAAAATTTTTTGTGGGAAAAAAACCTCTTTTGAAAAAATATGGAGTACTACAGGGAAAATAAACCCAAACAATGTTTTGGTTTTCTGAAATTTTTAGTTAAAAAGCAATTTTTTAAAATATAAATTCATAAGGGGGATAAAACCCTATTAATTTTTTGAGTGTCTGAAATGTTTTTTAAAAAAAAGGGCAATCTTGTGACCCTTTTGAGAGAAAACAGGAGATAAACCCTTTTTAATGTTTGAGTGTTGAAATGTTTTAATAAAAAAGCCCTCTGGGGAAAACCCTATGGAGACATACCCGGAGTTTAAACCAAATTAAAAGTTTTGATTTTCCCGAAATTTTTAGTTAAAAAAGACCTTTTGAAACCTATGAGAGTAAATACAAAGGGGATAAACATATCAATTTTGATGTTTAAATTTTATTAAAAAAACCAAAATTTTTGAAAAAATTAAAGTTTATCAAGGGGATAAAAGGGAAAGTTTTAGTGTTTAATTTTTTTCCAAAGGAAAAATTTTGTTACCCATTAAAAATTTCAGGGAAACCCTAAACCCCAAAATTTTCTTTCCCGAAATTTTTTTAATGGGAAAAAAATCTTGTAAAAATTTGAATTAAAAAAAAGGAAGAAATTAATTTCCCTGCAAGGCCCAAAGTTTTAGAAAAAAAAAGCAAATTTTTTTAAAAACAAATGAAGAAACATCAAGTTTTAAAAACATAACCCTTTTTTTAAAATGGTTTAAAAGTTTTAAAAAGGGGAAAGGGAGTTTGGACCCTTTGAAAACAATTACAGGAAATAAATTTTATTTTAATTTTTTTTGAAAATGGATGGAAAAAGGGGTTTTTTAATAAAGTTAAAAAGTTTGGACACAATTTTTATACAGAGAGTTTTTCATTCCAATTTCTGATTTTGCATGGGGTTTTTCCCCAAAACCTTTTTTGGGTGGGAAAAATTTTACAATTCCCCTTCAAAGGGATAAAGAAAGTTAGTTTTAAATTTTGGAATATTTTTGGGTTTAAAACTCACCCCGGAAAAGTGGGGGCCCCTCAACCAAAAGGGGAATTTCAAACCGAAAAGTTTCATTTTTAATGTAATTTGAGGCAAAAATTTTCCTTTAAAAGTAATTGGGAAACCCAAACTTTTAAACCCTGCCACCCCAAAGTATTGAAGGAAAAAAAAAAATTTTAGGGAAAAAAATTAAATTTTAATACAAAAAATGAAGAAGAATTTTTTAAGTTTCAAACACCCCCCCAATTTATTTGAAGTTTTTTTTTTATATGGTAAAAAAGGAAAAATTTATTTATTATTTTAAAATATTATTTAAAAAATTTTAATTAAAATTTTTTCCCCTATAAATTTATTTTTATTTTAATTAAATTTAATAATTTTTATTTATATTACATATTTTTTTTATTCCCTATTAAAATTTAATTTTTATTTTTTCAAACTTTCCTTCCCCCCGGGGGTTTTTGGGGCAAAAAAAAACTTTAATATTAAAAATTTTATTTTTTTTGGCCGGGAAGGGGCTTTCCCCGGTTTTTAAAAACTGGGAAACCCTTAAAATTTTGGTGCGGCCCCCATTTCCCCCAATGTGGCCTTTCCCCCAACCCCCAAAAATTTTCTTTTGGTCCCCCGGTTTTTGGGTTTTTTTAAAAGGGTATTCGGGGAAAATTTTGCGTTAAAGGTTTGAAAAACCGATTTACCCCCCCCCCCAACCTTTCCCGGGAAGCCTTCCCTTTATAAAAGGGGGGAAAATTTCCCAACATTTTTTTGTAAAAAAATTAAAGTCCAAATAAAAATCCCAAAGTTTTGGGGGAAAAGTTTTTTTTAATGTTCCAAATTTAAATTTTTTTTAAAACGAGCAGTTTTGTACCCTCCCCCTTTAAAATTATACCCC
>NC_069457.1:31779945-31824945 GCF_026875155.1 Cherax quadricarinatus | reverse complement strand
GAAGAGTTTTTACGAGGATAGTGAGGCTCAAGTGAGAGTATGTAGGAAAGAGGGAAATTTTTTCCCAGTAAAAGTAGGCCTTAGACAAAGGATGTGTGATGTCACCGTGGGTGTTTAATATATTTATGATGGGGTTGTTAGAAGGGGACATAAAAGTAAATGCGAGGGTCTTGGCAAGAGGAGTGGAGTTAAAAAGATTAAAGAATCACACACAAAGTGGGAGTTGTCACAGGCTGCTCTTTGACGATGACACTGTGCTCTTGGGGATTCTGAGAGAAGTTGCAGAGATTGGTGGATGAATTTGGTAGGTTTGTGCAAAGAAGAAAATTAAAGTGTGTATACAGGAAAGAGTAGGTTATGAGGGGATACAAAGATTAGGTGATGAAAGATTGAATATCAGTTAGGGAGAGAGTATGAGAGGTGAACGTATTCAGATATTTGGGGATGTGGAGTTTAGTCAGCGGATGGGTCTATGAAAGATGAGGTGAATCATAGAATTGATGAGGGGAAAAAAGAGTGAGTTGTGCTCACTTAGGAGTCTGTGGAGACAAGAAGAACTTGGTCATTGGAGGCAAAGTGGGGAATGTATGAGAGCTATAGTTTTACTCCAACGCTCTTATATGGCGTGGAAGCGTGGGTGATGAATTGTTGCAGCGAGGAGAAGGCTGGATGCAGTGGAGATGTCATGTCTTGAGGCAATGTGTGGTGTGAATATCAATGCCAGAGAATTCGTAGTTTGGAAGTTAGGAGGAGGTGCGGATTACCAAAACTGTTGTCCAGAGGGCTGAGGAAGGGTTGTTTGAGGTGGTTCGGACATGTAGAGAGAATGGAGCGAAACAAGAAGACTTCAAGAGTGTATACAGTCTGTAGTGGAAGGAAATGCGGGGTGGGGTAGGGGCGTCGGCATAGGAAGGTTGGAGGGAGGGGTAAGTGGTTTTTGTGTGCGAGGGTTGGACTTCCAGCAGGCCATGCGTGTGTGAGCGTGTTTGATAGGAGTGATATGGAGACAAATGGTTTTTAATACTTGACGTGCTGTTGGAGTTGTGAGCAAAGCTAACATTTATGAAGGGATTCCGGGAAAACCGGCAGGCCGGACTGAGTCTGGAGATGGGAAGTACAGTGCCTGCACCTCTGAAGGAGGGGGTTAATGTTGCCAGTTTTAAAAAATGTAGTGTAAGCACCTTTCTGGCAGACAGTGATGGAGTGAATGATGTTGCAAAGCTTTGTCTTTTTCGGGCCACCCTGCCTTGGTGGGTATCGGCCCGTGTTGTGGATAATAAATAAAAATGAATAATAAATAAAATATATATATAAGATATATATATATATATTATATATATAGATATATTTTATATACTATTATATATATAATATATATATATATATATTATATACTATTATATATATATATTTATATCCTAAGTAGTAGGTTGGTAGCACAAGCCAAACTGCCCGGGAGGTACTACCGTCCTGCCAAGTGTGTGCTAAAACAAAGCTGTGAATTGTTTTACATGATGGTAGGATTTGCGGGTGTCCTTTTTCTGTCTCATAAACATGCAGATTTCAGTGTAATCTTGCAACTTCTACTTACTCTTAGGTCCATACACATACATTTTCAGGCAATATATATACACACCCTCTGGGTTTTCTGCTATTTTCTTTCTTAGTTCTTATTCTGTTTATTTCATCTTATCTCCCTAGGGTCAGTGGAAAATAATTCTTCCTCCGTGTAAGCCATGAGTGTTGTAAGAAGGTGACTAAAATGCGGATGTTAGGGGATAGTAACCTCTTCTCCTGTATATATTGCTTAATGTAAAAGGAGAAACTTTTGTTTTTCCTTTTGGGCCACCCCGCCTCGGTGGGATTCTGTCGGTGTGTTGAAAGAAAGATATATATGTATACAACTACAATCTGACTTGCGATCCCTGTTCGACATATATGACGACTCGACTTACGACCATGTTTTTTATGCCAAATTTCCTGGAATAAAACAAGGGTGGTTTGTTGTTGTAAGGAGTGTTTATCTAAACCTTTACAGTATTAAAATACAGTACTAAACAGCATAAAAAGTAAAGTAAAACATGAAATACCAAATGGAAACAGTAAAAGTCATTACAAAAAATGTTATGTTGATATTCAGTAATGAAGTTCGACTTACGTCCTTTTTGACTTACGGTCCATTTCGACTTAGGACGGTTTCTCGGCACCGAACTCGTCGATACGTCGGATGGTAGGTGTGGTATATATATATATATTAACACAATACTATATATAATTATATATATATTTATATATATATATATATATATATATATATATATATATATATATATATATATATTATATATTCTTATTTCTTATCAACATACCTGCCGTATCCACTGAGTGGGGTGGCCCAAAAAGTGAAAACGAAAAGTTCTCCTTTTTAAATTTAGTAATTTTATACATGAGAAGGGGTTACTAGCCCCTTGCTCCTCACATTTTAGCTGCCTCTTCACAACATGCATGGCTTACACAGGAAGAATTCTGTACACTTCCCATGGAGATAAGAGGAAATAAACAAGAACTATTTAGAAAATTGAAGAAAACCAGAGGGGTATGTATATATATGCTTGCAACATATATGTGTAGTGTGACCTAAGTGTACGTAGAAGAAGCAAGATGTACTGAAATCCTTGCATGTTTAAGAGACAGAGAAAAGGACACCAGGAATCTACAATTGTGTAAAAACAATTACAGGCTTTTGTTTTACACTCACTTGGAAGGATGGGTAGTACCTCCCTGGGCAGTTGCTGTCTACCAACCTACTACTTATATACATACCACACACACAACACACACATTATATATATATTGATATTATTTTTTTTTTTATCACACTGGCCGATTACCACCAAGGCAGGTGCCTGTGGCCCGAAAAAACAAAATCTTTCACCATCATTCACTCCATCCCTGTCTTGCCAGAAGGGGCTGCTTTTCACTACTGTTTTCAAAACTGCATCATTAAACCCCCTCCTTCTGATGTGCAGGCACTGTACTTACCATCTTCCAGGACTCAAGGTCCGGCCCTGCTCGGTTTCTGCACCCCTTCATAAAATGTTACTTTTGCTCACACTCCAACAGCATGTCATGTATTAAAAAACCACTCGTCTCCATTCACTCCTAATCAAACGCTCACCTCACACCTGCTCGGAAGTCCAAAAGCCCTCAACTCTAAACCTTCCTTTACCCTCTCTCTACCAACCTTCCTAGGCCCGACCCCTACCCCGCCTTCCTTCCACTACCAGACTGATAACTCTTGAGTCTTTCTGTTCGCTCCATTCTCTCTACATGTCCGATCCTCCTCAAACAACCCTTCTCAGCCTCTGGACAAACAGTTTTGTAATTCCCGAACCTCCTTCCTAACATTCCAAAAAATACGAATTCTCTGCATTATATTCACACCCACACATTGCCTCAGACATGACATCTCCACTGCCCTCCAGCCTTGTCTCGCTGCAACATTCAATCCCATGCTTCACACCATATAAGAGCGTTGCGTAATATATACTCTCATACATTCCCTCTTTGCTTCCTAGGACAAAAGTTTCTTGTCTTCCACAGATCCTAAGTGCACATCATCCTTTTCCCCTCATCAATTCTATGAATCACCTCACATCCTTCATAGACCCATCCACTGACACATCACGCCCCAAATATCTGAATAATTACCTCCTCCCATACCTCTCACTCCAATCTGATATCCAATCCTTTATCACCTAAATAATTTTTTGTTATCATCATATCCTTACTCTTTCCTGTATTCACTTTTATTTCTTCTCTTGCACACCCTACCAAATTCATCCAGCAATCTCTGAACTTCTCTTCAGAATTTCCAAAGAGCACAGTGTCATCAGCAAAGTGCAACTGTGACAACTCCACTTTATGTCTGTTTCTTTATCTTTTAACTCCACGCCTCTTGCCAAGACCCTCGCATTTATTTCTTACAACCCCATCTATAAATATAATTAACAAACCACGGTGACCATCACACATCCTTGCCTCTAAGGCCTACCTTTTACTGTGGAAATTTATTTCCCTCTTTCCTACATACTCGAACTTGAGGCCTCACTATCCTCGTAAAACTCTTCATGCTTTCAGTAACTACCTCTAACCATACACCTGCAACATCTGCCACATTGGCCCCCTTTCACCTGTCATACGCCTTTTCAAAATCCCTAATGCCACAAAGACCTCTCTTAGCCTTATCTAAATACGGTTTCACTTATAGTTTCACTGTTAAACACCTGGTCCACCACACCACTACCTTTCTTTAGCTCCTCGTCATCTGCTATCCTATTTCTCCGTTTACTTTTAATTCTTTCCAATAATAAACTCTTACCATGCACTTTACCAGGTATACTCAACAGACTTATCCCCCTATAATTTTTGCACTCTCTTTTGTCCCCTTTGCCTTAATACATTAAGGAAACTATGCATGCTCTCTGCCAAAGCCTAGGTACCTTACCCTCTTCCATACATTTATTAAATAATTGCACAACAACTCAAAAACTATATCCCCACTGCTTTTTATCATTTCTATCTTTATCCCTCAATCCCGGCTGCTTACCCCCTTTCCATTTTACCTTACTGCCTCACGAACTTTCCCCACACTCACAACTGGCTCTTTCCACTCCTACAAGACTGTTATTCCTCCTTTGCACTATACACAATTCACAGCTTCCCTATCTTCATCAACATTTAAACATTCCTCAAAAATTACTCCCTCCATCTTCCCATACCTCTAACTCTCCATTTACATAATCTCTCTCCTATTATTAAACTGTCAAATCCATTTGTTATCTACGGCTTCCTTAACCTTGTAAATCTACTCCAAACTTTCTTATTTTCAACAAAATTTGTTGATAACATCTCACCCACTCTCTCATTGCTCTCTTTTTATTTGCTTCAACACTCTCTTAAACCTCTCTCTTTTTCTCATATTACTCTTCCTCCTTGCATACTTTAGTTTGTTAAAAACTTCTCATATTGCTAACTTTTTCTCCCTTACTACTCTCCTTTACATCATTCATTCCACCAATCGTTACTCTTCCTTCCGCACCCACTTTCCTGTAACCACAAACTCTGCTGAAAAAACTCTAAAACTACATTTTAAACTACCCATACCTCTGCGACCCATTGCCTATGCTCTCATTAGGCCCATCTATCCTCCAATAGTGTTTATATCTTTCACTAACGGCCTCCTCTTTAAGTTTATAAAACCTTCACCTCTTTTCCCTGATGCTTCTTCTCCTTGTATCCATCTACCCTTTTTACTTCAGTGTAGCTACAGATTGAAAGTATCTGATATATCTGTGCCCCTCCATAAACATTGTACATCCTGAAGTGTACTCAGCAGTCTTTTATTACCAGAATACCTTATCAACAACTACTGTCATTGCGCCCTATATATGTTTTATATATATATATATATGTATCATATTGATATATATATATATATATATATATATATATATATATTTATACAGTGGACCCGGCATAACGTTCCCTCGATGTGACCAATTATGTTGGTGTAATTTATGTAATGCATTTGTACAGGTATGTTGGGGGTCTGTAATGGACTAAATTACTTCGCATTATTTCTTATGGGAACAAATTCGGTCAGTACTGGCCACCAGTACATACTTCTGGAGTGAAAAAATATAGTTAATCGGGGGGTCAACTGTATTTTTATATATTTTTTATATTATATATATATATATATATATATTTAATATTATATATATATATCTATATATATATATTTTATAATCAATATATACAACTTACCATCGGACTTACGACCTGCTCAACATCATCCACTCGATATGGACCTCGTGCATCTTGCAGCTGGGCTGAGGCCAGCTGATGCACACCACTGTACCAATATTTGACAATCACTCGCAGCGGCAATGCGTCATGCAGGCAGCACCAGTTTGAGTAACCCTGTCTTATCAGCAGCATCATACTGTACTTAACTGTACTAACTGACAGTAAATTTCACATCGGCCCTAAAGATGAGTCTGAATCTTGCACTGGAAATTGTGGCAAGAAAGGCTCTTACTCTCCTAAACTCTCTATTTGTTTTCACTGTTGCAATTAAACCTGTCTTTATCTGTCTGCCTGTATATCTGTCTCGTATGGTCCTGTCTACTAGTGTGTCTGTCTTTGTCTAACTGTGTCTGTTCTTTCTGTCTACCTGTGTGTCTTTCTGTCTACCTGTGTGTCTTTATGTCTACCGTGTCTGCTTAATTGTCTACCTGTGTGTTTCGTCTTTGTTTGCTGGTCTGTCTCTGAAGCCACCCATTAAAGTCTGTACTTTGTCCTTGAAGATGCCTATTAGTATGATAACAACAATAATCTAATCACTGAGGCACATTAAATGTGTATAAAACGTTAATATAGTCATTTTGCTTAATCCATCAAGATTTTTTTTTCAAATTTATATAATAAACATGCTCCATAAACATATAAATTAACAAATATGAGATGTTTTTCTTGGTCCGAGTTGACAGTGAACAGGAACCGTTCCTGTCCGGGCTAGTAAACAACCACAACAAACAACAGCAACAACATTTGTATACATACTCGTGAAATTTACATTCTCATTCCTCTCTCATTTATTCATTTAATCTTGTTTATCAACTCTCACTCTACATTTAAAAACTACAGATCTTTTAAGTGTAAGTAATGAGTGGACAGGATTATTATATTATAGCTTATTAATATTATATTAATATTAGTACATGTGTATTATTGAAGTTTATAATGAATTTTAATAGTATTTATTATTAATTTAGGGCACTGGAGCACAGAAACTCTGTATAGTTCTTTGTCTAATTTTTTGGGTTTTCCTAGGTAATTTAAAATATGTATGATAACTTGACTTACGTGTACCATGAGAGAGAGAGATAGAGAGAGAGAGAGTGTTTGCGAGAGAAGAGAGGGATACAGAGAGAGAAGAGAGAGATTACAAGAGTCAACCACCATTCGGTCAGCAGTCAGCCAACTACCCAGCCACCCACCCACCAACTCACCCACCCATCTTCCAGCCACCCACCCACCCATCTTCCGGCCACCCACCCACCCATCATCCAGCCACCCACCCACCTTCATCCAGCACCCACCAGCCACCCACCCAATCCAGCCTCCCACTCACACCCCCACCCATCAGCTAGCCACCCACCGGGCCATCCACAGATCTCGGCCACCCAGCCTGATACATATTACACCACGTTCAGAGTTGTTTCTCTTACTTAGGGTATTGGTTACACACATTCTGGGCAGGATGCACTACCAGTGGTATTTTCCCATTCCACTGGTGTCGGACAATACATAAAGATTATAGTAACATATGATACTGTATGCCGAGGTAAAAAATTTACAAACATTAATCACTACCATGTATAATTTAAACAGTACATAAATAATTAAAATACCATACAGTAAATCTATGGTAAAAAAATGAAATAATGATTGTACATTACAGTATTATGTAGGTAGTTTATATAGGAAAGGTACATTACATTACAGCTTTATGTAGGTAGTTTTTATAGGACAAGGTACATTACATACAGTATTATGTAGGTAGTTTATATAGGAAAGTTTTGATATTATGCCCTACCAATATGTTGGCAATTTTCAAGTGTTCGACTTAGGTCCAGTTTGGACTTACAACTGTTGGTTGGAACCAAGCCTGGTCGTATAGTCTGAGGTAGGTGTACTATATATATATATATATATATATATAGATTATATATATATATATATATATTTATATCATATATATATATTTATATATATATATATATATGTATGATGTTTATTATATATGTATTATATACAGTGGACCCCACCTTACGTTATTAATTCATTCCTGAGAGCTCCTCGTTTGCCGAAATTATCGTTAGACAATTATTTTCCCGATAAGAATAATGGAAATCAAAATAATCTGTTCTTGCCACCCTTAAAGTATGAAAACAAATTTTTACCACCATGAAATATTAATTTTAATAACACAAAAAGAAGAAGATTGCACAAGTTACTACTCTACTAAGTTTAAAAATACATGACACTTTCCTTTATTGAAGATTTGTGATGATTGAATGGAGATGAGTGGAGGAGAGGTTGTGGAAGTTGTTATTGTTTAGATGTGGAAATCCCCCTTCCATTAGGACTTGAGGTAGCAGTCCTTGTTCGGGGGTACTTCCTTCTTTTTAATGCACTTAGGAAAAGCTTGCGAGTCAGATGGACTTCGTTGCAAAACATATCTGTCAATTAGAGCGGCCGGTAACTCTTGTTCTTCTCTGATTTGTCTAAAGTGGCTCACAACATTGTCATTGTAATAGTCACCAGCCAGCTTGCAATAGTTGTGTGAGGGTGTGATTTTCATCCATTAAAGGTTTGCACTCTTCAACTCACTTTGAACACATTTTCCTTAATCTTTGACGTAGTTAAACTTCTTCAAATTTCTCTTTCCCTCCTCCGAAGCTGTTTCCTCTGGTCTGGTCATTGCTGTTAAAGATGATCTTGCAAGCTCATCAGAAGTGTAGTTCTCCATTTTTCTCCTCACAAACTTTCCACGTCTACCAGTAACCTCCAACTCAAAGGACTTCCCAATGCCAATTTGTTTCCAAAACTGGCATTTGCCTGCTCAAGGTTACCTCTCAATGGGGGCTCCTTGGGCATGGTGAAGAGGTCTTGGTCGAGGAATTAGAACTGTATGGTCGAATTACTCAGAAAAACGAACCTAATTACCCCCCAATCCACCACCCTTCCCTATCACATCCTCCCATTTCCTCCCTCATTCTTTTTCCTCCTCCTCATCCCCACCCCTCCCTTTTGCCCTTTCCTCTTTTTGGCTATGGGATTTTCCCACAGGCACGCTAGTTCCTGGGTAGGGGAATGGGCACTGGGGTCCCAACCCATTCTCTTGGGTTCTTGGCACTGGTGTAGTTTGAGGTGAACTCTGGATCACCTGGATGGCCCAATCCTTCTCCGGTATCCGGTGGGTGGCTTTTGGTGTCTTTCAGGCGGTGGGTGTATCTCTGGTGAAGGCCTCATTTTGGATTCCTGGGGTGGGTGGCCAAAGGAGGTATGCTTTGTGGCAGATAATCCGGCTGCCCTCTCTTTTGTCCACCGAGGTAGCTGGGCAGATGTTGAGGGGCTCTCCTGGATTGCTGGTTATGTACTGGCATAAATGGTAGAAGTATATGGCATCGGGTTCCATGTGTTATCTGTGCTACTTGCGGTGCTGAGGTCTCTTGGGCGCCAGAGGGAGGATTTCTGGCCTGTTCATGATCCTAGGAACTATCCTCTTCAGTCTCCCTTTTTTATTCTTTTTTTATTTTTATGTTCATCTTTCTTTTTTTTTTCTTATAAACCAAAAAGGAAAGGAAGTAACTAAAACATGGAGTCCAATCTATGACCCCATACCCGGGCCCCTTATTGCTACACACCCTGTTCTGACCTCGCATCATATTTTGGGGGGCAACGTTAGACACTCTAAGGCCCCTGTACTCTCTGTGGTGCTGTTTCCTCACCGCTTTCAGGTTCAGGTGCCAGGCTTTCGACCGACTCCGTCGATTTGTCTGACCTCACTATCCTTTGGACTATGCTTCTGGCCTCTCCCTCTATGGGTGCGGGCCACAGAGGTACCAACTCTGGTCCACTTCTAAATGTCAAACGACTATCTGTCCTGATGATGTTACTTCATTTACCTTCTTATTTATCTCTGTTAAGGGACCAACCATCATGCCTCCCTCTCCACACTCAGTTTGGAGACCACACCAATGGACTAAATTATTTCTACTTTAGACTGACTTCTTCTACTGCCTATCTTTCTGACCATAGTATGGCAAAGCGCTCCCGCTCACCTTGTTGCAGAGTTATTTCCTTTCAATGCTCTTAAGATTTGGTACATGCATCATTAAACAGTCCAGAATGCTAAACTAAGCTAATGATCTTCTCTTTCACATATCGACATATTCTATCACTATCGAAAAACATCATTCCCTCAATTCTTGTAGTAGGTTATGTCATTTCTGCCCAATACCATGTCCAACAGAATTTCCAGACATGAGGCAAATGTCATGCTTGAACAGGCTGGAAACTCAAGATCTTCCCAATTCTCAAGGTAGACACTTATGTTCTTCATGCCCATTGGGCGGATACAATACCCTTTAATGGGGCTCGTTTAACTTTTGACAGCCATTAAACTCCCATTGTCTGTTTATGTAGCAGGACATCGCGTTACAAGTTCGAAAGGTGATCTACAACGCCAATAGTGTAGAAATTGTTTGCGCTTTGGCCACCAGCAAAATATTGAAGATCTATTAGCCAAATGCCAGTCTGTGGTGACGTGACCATTCTAATACATACTGGCAGTCGACTCTCCTTTTGCTTAATTGTCATGAAGGTCACCTTTCGTACTCTTGCCATAGTCAGGTCACTTATATGAGCGGCCTCTTCAAGGGGGGCTCTTGTTGTGGTGAAGACACTCTTGGTTGAGGAATTAGACTGTCGGTCTCTCCTTCCTCAGACCGAACATTCTTAGCCCCAATCCCCCCTTCCCTATCCCATCCTCCCCATCCTTCCCTTTTTCCTTTCCTCCTCCTTTCCTTTTACCACCTCTCCATTTTGCCCTTCCTTTGGCCTTTGGGATTTTTTCCCACAGGCACGCTAGTTCCTAGGTAAGAGGAAAGATTACCGGGGTCTCCATCCCACCTCTGTTGAGGTCCCTGGCGGTTGGCATAGTTTGCCGTGGAATTGGATTGCCTCGGGATTGTCCCATTCCCTCTCCGATATCCCGGAGGGATGGTCTTGATTAGGTTGTCTCTCGCGCGACAGGTGTATCTTGGAAGCCACCTTTCAGATTTCGGGGGCGTGGTGGCCAAAGGAGTATGCTTTGTGGTGGATATTCTGGTGCTCACTCTTTTGTCCACTGAGGTAACTCATCGGATGTGAGGTGCTATCCTGATTGCTAGTTTACTGGCATGATGGGTAGGGTGATGGCGTAGGTATGCACGAGTTCGAAGGCTGGCCTCTATGCTACTAGCGGTGCTGAGGTCTCTTGGGCGAGGAAGGTGATTTTCTGGGCCCTTTCATTTCTCTAGGAACTATCCTCCCCGTCCGGGGTCCCCCCCCCCTTTTTTTTTTTTTTTTTTTTTTTTTTTTTTTTATTTTCTTTTCTTCTTTCTTTTTTTTTTTTTTTCCTCTTTCATGGAGGGCTCATTGGCGTGGTGAAGAGGCTCTTGGTCTGAGGAATTTGCCATGTCGTGTTTCTTCCTCAGAAGAACATAATACCCCCATTCTCCCCTCACTATCCCATCCTCCACATTCCTTCCCCTTTTTCCACTCCTCACTCCTCCTCCCCACTCCTCCCTTTTGCCTTCCTCTTTTTGGCCGTTGGGAATTTCTCCCACAGGGCGCGGCTAGTTCTAGGTGGGGAAGGACACTGGGGGTCCATCCATCCGTTGAGGTTCTTGGCGGTGGCGTATAGTTTGCCGTGGAATCTGGATTAGCCTGGGAAGTCCCGATCCCTCTCCGGTATCCCAGAGTAGCTTTGGGTTATCTTTCGGGCGAACGGGTGTCTCTGGAAGCCACCTTCTCGGATTCCGGGGGGGGGGGGTGGCGAAGGAGGTATGCTTTTGTGCGTTGGATATCCGGCCGCCCTCTCTTTTGTCCCACGAGGTAGCATGGCAAGATGTGAGGTTGCTATCCGGATTGCTTGGTTTACTGGCATGAAGGGATAGGGTATGCACTGGTTCCATGCTGCATCTGCGCTATAACCGTGTTGAGGTCCTCTTGGGCGTGGAGGGAGATTCCCGGCCCCTTTTCATTCTCCTAGGAACTTTCCTCCCCGCTTCCCCCTTTTTTTATTCTTTTTTTTATTTTTATTTTATTGTTCTTCTTTCTTTTTTTTCTTAAAAACAAAAAATGCATAGGAGTAACTTAAACATGGCAGCCCTCGTCCATGAAACACTACCCCCGGGCCCCTTCTTGTTACCGCTCCCCATTCTGACCCTGCCTTGTGTTAGACCACTCTTCGGACACTCTGATGCCCCTGTACCTCTTGCTGGTGCTGTTTCCTCACCCGTTTCTGGTTCGGCGGCTTCGACCTGACTCCTTCGATTTGTCTGACTCCGCTCTCCTGTGTAACGATGCTTCCGGCTTCTCCTCTACGGTTCCGGCATTTACGATCGCCCGCCATTTAATGCAGACCAAACTCCGGTTCCTTACTCCTAAACGCCAACGTCAATCTCCTGATGATTGCTCCTTCGTTACCTTCCCATTCTACTTGGAAAAGACCGACAGTCAAGCACTCCTCTCACGCTCACGTTTCGGACCACACAATGGACTAAATTCTTTACTTTAAGACCAATTCTTATTTCTGCCTACATTTTGACCATAGTATTGGCAAAGCACTCCTGTTTCATGTGCAGAGATATTCATTTGACGCTCCCAAGCAGCGGTACGCGCACTCGTCAATGTCCAGAAGCTACCCAAGCTCATGATCTTTCTTCCTTCGGAAAATCGATACTACTCCTATCACTATTGAAAAACATCTTTCTCTCAATTCTTGTTAGTGGTACCGTCATTCTGCCCATACCATGTCCAACAGAATTGCCAGTTATGTGGCAATGACATTTTTGAACAGCTGGAACTCCAGGATCTACCAATCCTCAAAGTAGCAACTTATGTCCTTACTGCCCGGGGAGGAGACGTTACCCTTGCAATGTCTTCTGGCTCGTTTAACTTTGACGTAGAGAATCACGTCCTCTGTATATGTCGCGGGACATCGGATTCAAAGTTCGAAAGGTGATACCTGCACCGCAACGATGTAGATTGCTGGCGTTTTGGTCACCCAGCGAAAATATGGCAGATCTATGGACGACTGACCAGTCTGTGGTGCCGACGACCATTTCTAATACTCTTGCAAGCAATCCTCCATTCTTGCTTAATTGTAATGAAGCTCACCTTAATACTCCCGCCGTTGCCAGGGGTCTACTTAAATGAACATGAAAATCGTTGCCCTCAAAGAGGCATAAGGTCTCCCTTATGCTATGGCAGTTTACTCATCTCCGCCTCCAAGGGATACTACCCGTGTTTCTTATTCTCGTGTTTCCAAACACTACCCACTTTGGGTCCCATTTTCTGCAGCTCTCTGGTGTTACCCCTCCCATAGCACTACGGCATCTATCCTTTTGCTGACATGGCTATGAAGGCGCTCGCTGCGCCGAGGGAGAGCTACAAACTGTTGTTCTCACCATCTTCGTTTTAGTCCTTCCCACTCAAGCCCCAGTATTCGACAGACCTTGTACTAACACCATTACCAATCGCCCTCTACACAGAAGTCCAAAAAATTCCACATTGCCCAAGTCTTCTTTGCCCTTCCTTCCCTTCTTCACCTCCGACACTTTACCTTCCAGTCTATGTACTAGGTTCTTCCCCTCTATATGGCTCTATTACAAGTGTGGAGATTTACCCTCCTCCTCGTACTATGCCTTCCACCTCCGTCCCTCCCAAGTTTCCCCTCTTCTGCCCACTCCCAGGTTTCTGCCTCTTCTGTCCCCCCTATCACTTCATCTCCAAGTCCCTTACATCTTCCCTCCCCTCTACTTTGGTACAGTCCATTACTGTCCCAATCTTTACTCACCCTCTTCCTTCTTTCTCCAATATGGTTCTCCCTTCCTATCTTTTGAATTCAGAAAAATAACACTTGAAGCCATTTCAGAATATATGCAGAGACTAAAACCTTCAATGGACACTGATTCACGTCCTGTTCCTTTCTCTTCCCTTCCTCATCTTGACAACCCCATTCTTCGCATCGCTCCGTTTCTACGCTACTTGAACGTCTTCCAATGCCACCACATGGTTGACTTTTCTTAACCCTATGTCCGTAGGTGCCTTTACTACAGATTCTTAATTTTTCTTCTTCGCCAATCATGGGCCTATTTACAGTGGAATATCGTGGCCCAGGGGTATCGGGGTGAGTTCAGATGTTTGCTTTCCAGGTTTTCCACTGTTGGTGCTTGCTTACAAGAACCAAAATTACACTCGGCTGTTTTCCAACCTATCTCGGCTATAATTTATTGTATTCTTCGGATCCTTCTCAGATGGGACCTTTAATGAAAAGTGCCCTTCTCTATACGGCAATGATATTCGTACTGTCAACTATTTGTCCATACCTCGCTGCATTACACTGAAGCCGTAGTATCACTTATAAATAAGTGTTTACAATATGTTCTTTATTTCTCTATCTTCTCGAGCATTTTATCCAGACTTTGCTTTATTGTTTCATCTTACACACCACTCTCTGTTAATAGTGTGATTTTAATGCCCACCATTCTCTGGGGGGGGTCTCATTGTTGATCACGTGGCATTCAGTTGGAGGTTTTCTCGCTCTCACCCCTCCATGTTTAAATACGGGTACTCGCCTCCCATTTTGATCTCGTAACTCTACTCTCTCTTGCATCGATCTATCAGTTCTGCTCTTAGTCCAATGCCCTTAGACTTCACTGGTCTTTTCTACCAGACTTACATGACAGCGATTCATTTTCCGATCATTCTTACTTCTCCTTCCTATTCACCCTTTCGTAGCCCTCTCGATGCAATTTGGTCGGGCAAAGTGGGATCTTTACTCCCTCACTGCTGTTTAGTGAGGTTCCTTCTTCATCTCATTGATGAGCTCTTACACATCTTCTCGACCTCAGTTTATACCGCAGCTTCTCATTCTATACCCAAACCTCAGGCAGCATACTCAGAGTGCGTGCCTTGGTGGTCTCCTGCTTGTCTTGTGGCAGTACGTTTGATACGTGCTGCATGGGCAGGTTACCGGTACAATGAACCGCTGAGAGACTTCTTGATTTTAAGAGAAGCGTGCCACCTCGATCACCGTGTCATCCGTGAAGCTAAACGCACTTGTTTGGCGAGACTATGTTTCCACATTCACCTCTGCTTCTTCTATGAGTGCAGTCTGGAAAAAAGTGAGGAAATTGAGGTGGTAAAGACTCTCTGACGGTATCCTGTTCTACGGGTCGCTGGTGTTGATGTAGAGTAGACTTCAGGTGTACATGTTTATAGAGGTCCACAGATATATAGGATCACTTTCTAGTTGTAGTACACTGAGAGTAAAAGGTAGATGGGATACACGGAGATAGAAAGCATCAGGGAAGAGAGAGGGGAAGGTTTATTAAACCAAAAGAGGGAGGCAGTTAGGGTATATATAACACAGATATTGGAGGATTTGATGGGCTAATGCGAGCATAGCAATGGGGTCGAGAAGGTATGGGGTTCGGTTAAAAAATGTAGGGTTAGAGTGTTCCAGCAGAAGTTTGTGGTTACAGGAAAGTGGGTGCAGGAGGGAAGGGAGCGATTGGGTGGAATGTTGATGCTTAAAAGAGAGTAGTAGGGAGAAAAAAGTTAGCATATGAGAAGTTTTTCAAGTGAAGGGATGACAAGGAGGAAGAGTATATGGAGAAAAGTGAGAAGTTATGAGAGTGGTTGAAGCAATGTAAAAGAGGAGCAAATGAGAGAGTGGGGAGATGTTATCAACAAATTTTGTTTGAAAATAAGAAAAAAGTTTTTGGAGTGGAGATACCAGTTAAGGAAAGCCTAGAGAACAAACTGGATTTGTCAGTTAAAATAGGAGGGAAGAGTTATTAATGGAGAGGTAGAGGTTTGGGAGCTGGAAGAATATTTGAGGAATTGTTAAATGTTGATGAAGATAGGGAAGCTGTGATTTCGGGTATTGGGAAAGGAGGAATAACATCTTTCGGATGTGAGGAAGAGTACAGTTGTGAGTTGTGGGGGAAAGTTCGTGAGGCTGTAGGTAAGAATGAAAGGGGGTAAGCAGCCGGGATTGATGGATAAAGATAGAATGTTAAAAGCAGGTGGGGATATAGTTTTTGGAGTGTTTGGTGCAATTATTAATAAATGTATCGCGATAGAGGGTTAGGTACTAGGATTGGAGAGAGCATGCATAGTTCCTTTGTATAAAGGGCAAAGGGGATAAAAGGACGAGTGCAAACATTATAGGGGGATAAGTCTGTTGAGTGTACATGGTAAAGTGTATGGCTTGCGTTATAATTGAATGAAATTAGAGAGACGGAGAATAGCGTTTAGCAGAGATGAACAAGGAGGCTTTAGGACAGGTGGGGGGTGTGTGGACCAGGTGTTTACAGTGGAAAAATATAGCGTGAAACCCCCAGTTAATGTAGATAAGGCTAAAGAGGTCTTTGTGGCATTTATGGATTTGGAAAAGGCGTATGTCAGGGTGGATAGGGGGCAATGTGGCAGTTGTTGCAAATAGTGTAGGTGTAGGAGGTAGGTTACTGAAGCAGTGAAGAGTTTTTACGAGGATAGTGAGGCTCAAGTGAGAGTATGTAGGAAAGAGGGAAATTTTTTCCCAGTAAAAGTAGGCCTTAGACAAAGGATGTGTGATGTCACCGTGGGTGTTTAATATATTTATGATGGGGTTGTTAGAAGGGGACATAAAAGTAAATGCGAGGGTCTTGGCAAGAGGAGTGGAGTTAAAAAGATTAAAGAATCACACACAAAGTGGGAGTTGTCACAGGCTGCTCTTTGACGATGACACTGTGCTCTTGGGGATTCTGAGAGAAGTTGCAGAGATTGGTGGATGAATTTGGTAGGTTTGTGCAAAGAAGAAAATTAAAGTGTGTATACAGGAAAGAGTAGGTTATGAGGGGATACAAAGATTAGGTGATGAAAGATTGAATATCAGTTAGGGAGAGAGTATGAGAGGTGAACGTATTCAGATATTTGGGGATGTGGAGTTTAGTCAGCGGATGGGTCTATGAAAGATGAGGTGAATCATAGAATTGATGAGGGGAAAAAAGAGTGAGTTGTGCTCACTTAGGAGTCTGTGGAGACAAGAAGAACTTGGTCATTGGAGGCAAAGTGGGGAATGTATGAGAGCTATAGTTTTACTCCAACGCTCTTATATGGCGTGGAAGCGTGGGTGATGAATTGTTGCAGCGAGGAGAAGGCTGGATGCAGTGGAGATGTCATGTCTTGAGGCAATGTGTGGTGTGAATATCAATGCCAGAGAATTCGTAGTTTGGAAGTTAGGAGGAGGTGCGGATTACCAAAACTGTTGTCCAGAGGGCTGAGGAAGGGTTGTTTGAGGTGGTTCGGACATGTAGAGAGAATGGAGCGAAACAAGAAGACTTCAAGAGTGTATACAGTCTGTAGTGGAAGGAAATGCGGGGTGGGGTAGGGGCGTCGGCATAGGAAGGTTGGAGGGAGGGGTAAGTGGTTTTTGTGTGCGAGGGTTGGACTTCCAGCAGGCCATGCGTGTGTGAGCGTGTTTGATAGGAGTGATATGGAGACAAATGGTTTTTAATACTTGACGTGCTGTTGGAGTTGTGAGCAAAGCTAACATTTATGAAGGGATTCCGGGAAAACCGGCAGGCCGGACTGAGTCTGGAGATGGGAAGTACAGTGCCTGCACCTCTGAAGGAGGGGGTTAATGTTGCCAGTTTTAAAAAATGTAGTGTAAGCACCTTTCTGGCAGACAGTGATGGAGTGAATGATGTTGCAAAGCTTTGTCTTTTTCGGGCCACCCTGCCTTGGTGGGTATCGGCCCGTGTTGTGGATAATAAATAAAAATGAATAATAAATAAAATATATATATAAGATATATATATATATATTATATATATAGATATATTTTATATACTATTATATATATAATATATATATATATATATTATATACTATTATATATATATATTTATATCCTAAGTAGTAGGTTGGTAGCACAAGCCAAACTGCCCGGGAGGTACTACCGTCCTGCCAAGTGTGTGCTAAAACAAAGCTGTGAATTGTTTTACATGATGGTAGGATTTGCGGGTGTCCTTTTTCTGTCTCATAAACATGCAGATTTCAGTGTAATCTTGCAACTTCTACTTACTCTTAGGTCCATACACATACATTTTCAGGCAATATATATACACACCCTCTGGGTTTTCTGCTATTTTCTTTCTTAGTTCTTATTCTGTTTATTTCATCTTATCTCCCTAGGGTCAGTGGAAAATAATTCTTCCTCCGTGTAAGCCATGAGTGTTGTAAGAAGGTGACTAAAATGCGGATGTTAGGGGATAGTAACCTCTTCTCCTGTATATATTGCTTAATGTAAAAGGAGAAACTTTTGTTTTTCCTTTTGGGCCACCCCGCCTCGGTGGGATTCTGTCGGTGTGTTGAAAGAAAGATATATATGTATACAACTACAATCTGACTTGCGATCCCTGTTCGACATATATGACGACTCGACTTACGACCATGTTTTTTATGCCAAATTTCCTGGAATAAAACAAGGGTGGTTTGTTGTTGTAAGGAGTGTTTATCTAAACCTTTACAGTATTAAAATACAGTACTAAACAGCATAAAAAGTAAAGTAAAACATGAAATACCAAATGGAAACAGTAAAAGTCATTACAAAAAATGTTATGTTGATATTCAGTAATGAAGTTCGACTTACGTCCTTTTTGACTTACGGTCCATTTCGACTTAGGACGGTTTCTCGGCACCGAACTCGTCGATACGTCGGATGGTAGGTGTGGTATATATATATATATTAACACAATACTATATATAATTATATATATATTTATATATATATATATATATATATATATATATATATATATATATATATATATATTATATATTCTTATTTCTTATCAACATACCTGCCGTATCCACTGAGTGGGGTGGCCCAAAAAGTGAAAACGAAAAGTTCTCCTTTTTAAATTTAGTAATTTTATACATGAGAAGGGGTTACTAGCCCCTTGCTCCTCACATTTTAGCTGCCTCTTCACAACATGCATGGCTTACACAGGAAGAATTCTGTACACTTCCCATGGAGATAAGAGGAAATAAACAAGAACTATTTAGAAAATTGAAGAAAACCAGAGGGGTATGTATATATATGCTTGCAACATATATGTGTAGTGTGACCTAAGTGTACGTAGAAGAAGCAAGATGTACTGAAATCCTTGCATGTTTAAGAGACAGAGAAAAGGACACCAGGAATCTACAATTGTGTAAAAACAATTACAGGCTTTTGTTTTACACTCACTTGGAAGGATGGGTAGTACCTCCCTGGGCAGTTGCTGTCTACCAACCTACTACTTATATACATACCACACACACAACACACACATTATATATATATTGATATTATTTTTTTTTTTATCACACTGGCCGATTACCACCAAGGCAGGTGCCTGTGGCCCGAAAAAACAAAATCTTTCACCATCATTCACTCCATCCCTGTCTTGCCAGAAGGGGCTGCTTTTCACTACTGTTTTCAAAACTGCATCATTAAACCCCCTCCTTCTGATGTGCAGGCACTGTACTTACCATCTTCCAGGACTCAAGGTCCGGCCCTGCTCGGTTTCTGCACCCCTTCATAAAATGTTACTTTTGCTCACACTCCAACAGCATGTCATGTATTAAAAAACCACTCGTCTCCATTCACTCCTAATCAAACGCTCACCTCACACCTGCTCGGAAGTCCAAAAGCCCTCAACTCTAAACCTTCCTTTACCCTCTCTCTACCAACCTTCCTAGGCCCGACCCCTACCCCGCCTTCCTTCCACTACCAGACTGATAACTCTTGAGTCTTTCTGTTCGCTCCATTCTCTCTACATGTCCGATCCTCCTCAAACAACCCTTCTCAGCCTCTGGACAAACAGTTTTGTAATTCCCGAACCTCCTTCCTAACATTCCAAAAAATACGAATTCTCTGCATTATATTCACACCCACACATTGCCTCAGACATGACATCTCCACTGCCCTCCAGCCTTGTCTCGCTGCAACATTCAATCCCATGCTTCACACCATATAAGAGCGTTGCGTAATATATACTCTCATACATTCCCTCTTTGCTTCCTTTTAAATGACGAGATATCCTTCCTCAAAGGGGCAAAGGTTCCTTATGCCATGAAAGTTTCTCATCTCCGCCTCCAAGGGGACTCCCTAGTGTTTCTTATTCCGTGTTTCAAAACATCCCCACCCACTTCTGGGGTCTGATCTTCTGCAGCCTCCTCTGTGGTTACCTCTCCCATAGTCACTCTGATTCTAATTCTTTTGTTGTCCTAGGCTCAGACGTCCCTACTTCAATGCTCAGTCTGTTCTTGCTTCTTCATGTTCCCCTCAAAAGCCTAAGTATCGACGAGATCTTGTACGACACCTTCTCCCAATCATCCTATACTTCTCAGAAGTCAAAAAAGTCCTTTAACCCCTCCTTCCCTTCTTCCACCTCCTCATTTCCCTTTCCCGTCTTTGTACCTGGTTTTTCCCCCTCTCACTGGCTCTGTTACAAGTGTAGAGGCTCACCCTCCTCGTACTGTACCTTCCCCCCCTGTTCCCTCCCAAGTTTCTTCCTCTTCTGCCACCCCCCAGGTTTCTGCCTCTTTTGTCCTTTTCCCGCTTCTTCTCCAGTTCCCTCCACCCTCTCACCCCCCTCCCTTGGTACAGTCCATTACAGTTCCAATCTTTACTCATCCTCCCCTACCATCTTCAATTTGTCCCCATATGACGTCTCTGAATTCCTAAACCACTTGAAGCAATCTCTGATATATTGCAGAGCCCAAAACCCATAAATGGACTCTGATCCACCCTCTGTTCCCTTCTCTCTCCTCTCCTCCATCTGCGCAACTCCTTTCTTCAACAGGCACCGTTCCTTCGCTGCTTGACCGTTTTCCGCTGCCTCCGCATGTGACTTTTTCAAACCCATCTGTCCGTAGGAGCCCTTATCTGCGGATTTCAGATATCTTTTCATTGCCATCGGGGCCTATTTACAGGGGAATATATGCCCCTCAGTTAATCGGAGTGAGCTTCAGATGTTACTCTCCCGTTTTCCCTGTTGTGTTTGCTTACAGGAACCAAAATTATATCTGCTGTTATCTATCCCATCTCGGGGCTTAATTCATTGTATTCTTAGATCCTTTTCCTGATGGGACCTTTTAATGAAAGTCCCCTTCTTCTATGCACTGATTTTCCATACCTTCAGCTTTTTGGGTTCGTACTTTGCTGCTTTTACACAGCAGCCCATATCACTTGCATAGGTGGTATATGCTCTGTTCTCTATATCTTCTCCATCTCGGCATCATTTCCGGATATTTCCTTTTTGTTTCGTCATTACCGCACCCCTTCTGTTACTTGGCGATTTAATGCCATTTTCTTTCTGGGGGGTTTCATGTGATTCCTGTGGCATTCAGTTAGAGGCTTTTCTTGCTACCCACCCCTCCGTTTTAAAAACAGGTACTCACACCCATTTTGATCCGGACTCACACTCTCTTTGCATGATCTCTTTAGTTCTGCTCTTCTCACCCCATTAGACTTCACCTGGTCTGTTCTCCTGATTTACAAGACAGTGATCATTTGAATCTTCTTACTTCCCTTCATATTCACCACCTCTTGTAACCACGCTGGCAATTTAATCAGGCAAATTGGAACCTTTTCTCACCAACTAACTGTTTTTTTAGTGAGGTCCTTCTTCGTCCTCCATTGATGAGCTTTTACACCTCTTCTCTTCCTCCGTTTTAAAACCCCAGCTTCTCATTCTTTACCCCAAACTTGGGCAGGCATTCTAAGAAATGCATGCCTTGGTGGCTCCTGCTTGTGCTCATGCAGTACATTTGAAAAGCGCTGCATGGGGCGGTACCGGTACAAAGAACCACAGAGAGACTTCTGATTTTAAGCAGAAGCATGCGATCGCTCGCTGTGTCATCTGTGATGATAAATGCACTTGCTGTTGAGATTATGTCCCCACCATCAAACCCCGCTTCCTCTTGAGTGCAGTCTGGAAAAAAGTACGAAAATGAGTGGTAAATATTCTCCTGACCCGGCTCCTGTTCTGCGGGCTGCCGGTGTTGATATAGCAAACCCTTTAGGTGTTGCCAATGAAATTGGCAATCATCTGGCCCATTTTTCTCAGGGGCTTCCCTCTATGCCCCTCATTTCTTTCCTCAAAGTCTGCCAGAGAGTTAGCACCCTTAGACTTTCTTCTCTCCGAGAAGAACAGTATAATGTGCCTTTTGCACTTCAAGAACTGGAGGCAACACTCTCAGCTTGCCGATCATCGGCAGCTGGGCCCAACGACATTCATACTCGTATGCTACAACATTTACATCAGGCGGCCCTTGCAGTCCTATTACGCATTTTCAAACTTATTTGGTCACAAGGAGTTCTTCCACAGCTGTGGAAATCTGCCATTGTTCTCCCTTTCTGCAAACCAGGCACTACCTGGAGTTTTACCTGGAGATGAGTTTTCGGGGGGTCAACGCCCCCGTGGACGATGTCCATCGGTCATAGTGGACCAGGCCATCCCTGAAGTGGATCAGCGCCTGATCAATCAGGCTGTTGCTGCTGGCTGCACGCAAACAAACGTACGAACCACAGCCCGGCTGATCAGGAACTGACTTTAGGTGCTTGTCCAGTGCCAGCTTGAAGACTGCCAGGGGTCTGTTGGTAATCCCCCTTATGTGTGCTGGGAGGCAGTTGAACAGTCTCGGGCCCCTGACACTTATTGTATGGTCTCTTAACGTGCTAGTGACACCCCTGCTTTACATTGGGGGGATGGTGCATCGTCTGCCAAGTCTTTTGCTTTCGTAGTGAGTGATTTTTGTGTGCAAGTTCGGTACTATCATCCTATTGCTCTTACCAGTGCAGTTTGCAAAGTGATGGAACGCCTGGTAAATAGACATTTAGTGTGGTATTTGGAGACACACAACAGTCTCTCACTGTCAATTTGGTCCTTCTTTAAGGAATCGTTCTCATAGGACTACTCTTGGATACATATGTTCGTTAATGCCTTTGCGTATATCCTCTCAGTTCTTTGCCATATTTTTTGACCTTGAGAAGGCAAATGACAAAAATTGGAGGTATTATTTATTTTGGCCCAAGCCCATCCTTAGGCCTCCGAAGGGCATCTACCATCTTCCTTAGAACTTTTTTATTGATTGACATTTCCGTGTTCGGGTTATAATGTGCTTCCCCAGGAATTTATCCAAGCTGAAGGGGTCCCCCAGGGATGTTTTCTGAGCACAAGACTTTTTCTCCTTGCTATTAATGATTTGGCCTTCTAGTCTCCATTCAAAATATTGGGTCATCACTCTATGTTGATGACTTCACTATAGTGTCTGTAAAGGCAACTGACTGTCACCTCATTACTGTGGTCGTCTGTGTTTCCAATAGGGCAACCCACACTATGGGTTTAAATTTTCCAGCACTAAAACCCACCAAATTACTTTACTAGACGCTCTGTCATCCCAATTCATTCCTTTGTACCTCTATGGCCCCGTATCCCTGAAACGTGATACAGTTTAGTTTCCGGGCCTCTTCTTTGACCGTAGGTTTATCTGGAAACCTCATATTACTCTCTGAAGGCAAACTTGTCACAGCTGGGTGAACCTTATTAAAACCCTTTTCTCATCTTTCATTGGGAGCTGATAGTCGAAACCCTCCTTTCCTACATTTCCACCCTCATTTTATCGAAACTTGATTATCAAGACTCCATCTATTCAGCGGCTTCCCTGCTACTCTATCTAGCCTTAACCTATTCATCACCAAGGATTACGTTTATGCCTTGGTGCTTTTCACTCTTCCCCTGGGAGAGCCTCTATGCAGAAGCAAACATTTCCTTCCTTATCCGATCGCGTTGATGCCCTTTGCTTTCGCTCCTATGTACGCTCTCATGATCTCTGCAATCCTTCATTTATTGAATGGTCCGGATTTAGTAGACATTCTTTATTTGTTTGCAGCCCTTAGTTTACTCCATTCCTTCTCTTTTGCCTTCATTGCTCTTATCTTCTCTTCAATTACACCTTTCTATGTTGTGTTAGCATCTCACTTTTTCCTACCCCCCTCTGCGAAGTTACCAGCCTGGTTGAGTCTGTTCTTTCTCTTCCCTTGGCTTAGAAAGCCCAAATGTCTTGGTTGCTTCCCGCTCTCTTTTTCTTGACCATTCCACTCTCATTTCATGCCATTGCTCTGTACACAGATGGCTCTAAGTCTTTCTGATTGGCATAGCGTTTTTTTTTACGCCTGTATTACTATGTTTTACCAGACAGCGTTCGTATGAGGCATTTACTTTCTTCGGCTAGTTATTTTTTAATGCTGAATTTGTATGCCATTCTTGCTGAATTATCGCATTGCATCTATGGCTGTGTCATTCATGTGTGGTTGTCTAGGACTCCCTTAGAGCTTTACTGGCTACACAGAAAGTTGAGACACCTCACCCCTTAGTCCTCTGTTTTCCAACTTTGGCTAAGCACATTCTTTACATGCATAAAGATATTGTTTTTTGTTGGGTCCCTGGTCATGTTGTTGTACTGGGCATTGACAGGGCAGACACTGCTGCGCGGTCAGCAGTACATGAACTACCAGTTTCATATAGAGGTATTCATTACGAACTATTTTGCTGCAAAAATTTTTTGCTACCAACCTTCACACCCGTGGCATTCAACTTTGGTCAACTGTGCTCGATAACAACTTCAATTCTATTAAACGTGATATAGGTTACTGGCGTCTTCTTGTCGCCAGTTGCCGAGGTGTTGGGAGACTTCTCTCTCCCATTTTGCATTGGCCATTATCGTCTTACTCATGGATAATCTCATGGAGAGGCGGCCCTGCTCCTCTCTGTGAGTATTGCCGGCTCCATTACCAGTCAGCCAGATTCTGTTGGGACTGCCCACTTATCCAACGAGCAGCAGGAAGTTACCTCCATCGTGTCTTCGCTCTGCTGCTCTCTCTTTTACCTTCCTTCTCGCTGTGATGGGACCACCTTTCTTCGGACGCTTCATTGACTTTTTGACAAAAGACTTACTTCACAAAACTCTGATGGCCTCCATCCCTTTCTACTTCAATCGCTTGCTACCTCTATCGCAGCACTATCCCTGCCCCACTGTTTTCTGTAACCTACTGATCATCCCTCCCCCCTTCTACAGACAATACTCTCGCTTCTTCCTAACCTTGCAGTGTGCATAGCCCGTGTGGCTTAGTGCTTCTTTTTTATTATAATAATACTCATTAATAAAAAGCCGGAGGAAGCTGGTAGGCCTACATAAGAGAGAATGGGCCTGAGTGGTGGTGTGCACCTGTGAAAAAAATCGGGGAGTGGGACTCAGTGTTGCATTGTGGGAATGACCCATTTTGTAGTCCATTTTCACATTGGCCTCGAGGTAAGATGTAACTCACTCCTTGGTGGTTGGTGGGTCTATGTTCCCAAGTGATAGTTCTAACTGTGTTGGAGTGCCTTGTGAAAGTGAATTTCTTTGTTTTAAAGAGGGTTTCTGTGCAATAAGCCAGTGCCCAGTGTATCGTAATTAGTGATTGAAACCCAGATGACCAGAACCGTCTACCCGCTGTTGCTGGCACCATCTCATTCCGTTCACCTGTACCAGGACGAATAGGAAACTATTTTCCCCATTTTCAGGGACACAAATCTGAGCTGTGAAAATTGATAAATGTTAGAGATTTCACAGTTATTGAAAAATTAGCTCGAGTTTCGACAGACGGTGGGGAACTATTGGCAAATGAAACGCAGTATGTGCGATGCAGCATGCGTTCTGGTAGTGTGTCTTATGCCCATTCCAAGGCAAAGGGAGTATATATGGGGGTTACCCTGTGGCCTACACCAACCTGGCAGTGAGTTGCCGATATTGTTACAATGGGGATGTGGTTAATGTGCGTTAGGGAAAGTGATGGTGGTGGGGTTGTGGGTGGTGGCGAATGGTGGTGGTGGTTGAGTCATGTGGCACCAGCAGTGGGCCATGGTACACCGATGCTGATGACTCTGCACACCACACCTGCACATCCACATCCTGCTCAACCACACATGCTCAACCACAACCTCATTCCATAGCCAGAACCCACAGCTGACCGCATCTTGGGATGGGCAGCAAGATGACGGATATATTCCAATCCCCACGACTTTGATGACACCACAAAGTGGAATACGACCATCGGGTACACTTTGGAACAATACCATTGAACTAGAATGCTATCATTTATTCTTGATGAACCCCTGATTGGATTACATACTTTGAGTACACCATGGCTAAATTCAATTTTTTCACCAAGATCACAGCTACACCAGTGGAAGGACACAATCTGTGGCAGAGATGAACCTGTTCTTTGCCTCAATAATGCGTATGATACATGTGTATAAGCACACTGTAACATAGCTGGTGGACGGACAATCCTGATTTTCAACCCGGTTTTTAGTTTAGGAGTCAAATCGTTTTGTTTTGATACTGTTATGTATGTTACACTTTTCAGACTAACCAGGCCTGACAGAAGCGAAAGGTTATAAAAGATAAGAATATGTGTTCATGGGAACTGATAACAAAAAAGTGTTGTATGCATTTTTATTCCTTCAGGAAGCTTCTTATTGATTAGTCTTTGATTTTGTTCCATTGGAAGACTCATTCAAGCAGTACATTCCAGGCAACGAGGACACCACTTTGGTATAAAGTTATTTGTACTGTGTGATTGCATAAGTGGTCTTGTTCTTTGGTCATTATTGTGCCACACTGGCTGGCAGTAATACATTGTTATTGGGAATATCTGGTGTGTAGGTAGATCAATGATGGAACATAATTGGTAAGGGGCAGATTTTATATACTAATAACTGGACACAAGCCCCTTACTCTGTGGAATTCTTGCGATGTGAACATGACAGACGTGTGTGGCACAGTGCATGGTTATTGTAAGTATATGCCAATGAATGTTCGATGCTGGCAGTCGCAGAGGTGAGGTGTAGGCCTTGCTGCCAATGACATCATGGCATTTCTGTTGCATGGACAAACGTTGGGATGTCACATTGTTGACACTAAGTTCACCAAAATGAATTGGTGACAGTGGCAGGCAGAATAGAGAGACCAATAATACCCATTCTATAACCTGTAGCTGTCATGGAATAACAACATCAATATTTGCTTAGTGGACAAGTGTGACATGCAGATGGGTTTGCAGTTGTGTAAACAAGAGATTAAGTGTAACATAAACTTTTTTTCCTTCTTGATATTTTTCATGCTGGTATGTCCACCTATTAAAATATAAAAGTTGAAGTCCAACAACTAACCAAAATTTGGTGAAATTTTGTTTGTCAGTCATCAAGCAAATAATATTCAAGTACCAAGAAGCAAACACTGCAGTAGACCAGATGACCAAGAAATTACCAACACATGCCATCCTTGGTTGAAGTTGATGGTTCAGAGGAACCATTCATCTTCAATGATTCTCCTTTGTATGGGACTGATGAAGCCAGTGTGTGCGATAAACGTTTCCTCATAAAGGATACCCAAGAGTTGCACATGTGTTAATTATCAACTTGCCATCTCATTGAGGCTGTAGTGATAACTACCTATACAAACGCCTCCTAATGCTTTTAAGAAAAAGTGCTCAGATGAGTTGTTTTTGTTGTGGAATCCTCAATACTCCCACAAAAATGCTGAGACACTCGTTGTATGACGTGGGAGTATCAAATACCACTCTGGAATTTCCCTTGTTCTAAAGAATTTCCGCAAGGCTGCAGCCAGTTCTAGGAAATGTGTTCAGTTGAACTATAACATATGGTTATATATTATATTAAACTAAAGTAATGAACTGTTTGCATCATGAATGGGTTTGCATGATTAATATGTATATATATTATTATTAACCCTTTCATTTATTTTTTATTGCTTATATTTGCGATAATAGCTAAATCGTAAATGTATTGCTTTATATTATTTTCGGACTTTGTTATGTTGTTAGGTAGGATGATTCCTTGCTACTGGAGAGAGTTTCGGGGGTCAACGCCACCGCGGGCCCGGTCTGTGACCAGGCCTCCTGGTTGGATCAGAGCCTGGATCAAAAACCAGGCTGTTGATGTGGCTGCATGCAAACCAAATACGTGCACAGCCCGGCATGATCAGGAACTGACTTTAGGTGACTTGTCCAGTGCAGCTTGAGACTGCAATGGTCTGTTGGTAATCCCCCATATGTGTGATGTAGGAGGCAGGGATTGAAACAGTCTTTCGGGCCCCTGACACTTATTGTATTTGTCTCTTAACGTGCTAGTAACACCCCTGCTTTTCATTGGGGGGAGGTGCATCGTCGCCAAGTCTTTTGCTTTCGTTGTGAGTGATTTTTTCATGTGCAATTTCGGTACTAGTCCCTCTAGGATTTTCCAGGTGTATTTATTCATGTATCTCTACCTCCTGCATTCCAGGGAATACAGGTTTAGGAACCTCAAGCGCTCCCAAATAATTGAGGTGTTTTATCTCCGTTATGCGCGCCGTAAAAGTTCTCTGTACATTTTCTAGGTTGGCAATTTCACCTGCCTTGAAAGGTGCTGTTAGTGTGCAGCAATATTCCAGCCTAGATAGAACAAGTGACCTGAAGAGTGTCATCATGGGCTTGGCCTCCCTAGTTTTGAAGGTTCTCATTATCCATCCTGTCATTTTTCTAGCAGATGTGATTGATACAATGTTATGGTCCTTGAAGGTGAGATCCTCCGACATGATCACTCCCAGGTCTGACGTTGGTGTTTCGGTATATTTTGTGGCCAGAATTTGTTTTGTACTCTGATGAAGATTTAATTTCCTCATGTTCACCATATCTGAGTAATTGAAATTTCTCATCGTTGAACTTCATATTGTTTTCTGCAGCCCACTGAAAGATTTGGTTGATGTCCGCCTGGAGCTTTGCAGTGTCTGCAATGGAAGACACTGTCATGCAGACTCGGGTGTCATCTGCAAAGGAAGACACGGTGCTGTGGCTGACATCCTTGTCTATGTCGGATATGAGGATGAGGAACAAGATGGGAACGAGTACTGTGCCTTGTGGAACAGAGCTTTTCACCGTAGCTGCCTCAGACTTTACTCTGTTGACAACTACTCTCTGTGTTCTGTTAGTGAGGAAATTATAGATCCATCGACAGACTTTTCCTGTTATTCCTTTAGCACGCATTTTGTGCACTATTACGCCATGGTCACACTTGTCGAAGGCTTTTGCAAAGTCTGTATATATTACATCTGCATTCTTTTTGTCTTCTAGTGCATTTAGGACCTTGTCGTAGTGATCCAATAGTTGAGACAGACAGGAGCGACCTGTTCTAAACCCATGTTGCCCTGGGTTGTGTAACTGATGGGTTTCTAGATGGGTGGTGATTTTGCTTCTTAGGACCCTTTCAAATATTTTTATGATATGGGATGTTAGTGCTATTGGTCTGTAGTTCTTTGCTGTTGCTTTACTGCCCACTTTGTGGAGTGGGGCTATGTCTGTTGTTTTTAGTAACTGGGACGACCCCCGTGTCCATGCTCCCTCTCCATAGGATGGAAAAGGCTCGTGATAGGGGCTTCTTGCAGTTCTTGATGAACACAGAGTTCCATGAGTCTGGCCCTGGGGCAGAGTGCATGGGCATGTCATTTATCGCCTGTTCGAAGTCATTTGGCATCAGGATAACATCGGTAGGTTTGTGTTAATCAAATTTTGTGGCTCTCTCATAAAAGAAATCTAATCATGTGTACTATGTTAACCAGCTTAAGACATACTATGCTAGTCCTCTACCTACTACATCTATTCTTCCTAGGACAGAGGAAGAAAGCATCAGTCTTCCTGACATCTCTAGAGGTATAGAGGTGCATTTAGAAAATTCAGTGACTCTACAGTCACTAGACGATTTTGATCTTCGACTCTCAGTCTGGTTAGCGGCTTGCTAAAAACAGTCATATTGGGACTTGAGTAGCTCACTCATTTCCTTGCTGTCATCTGTGTAGGACCCATCTTGTTTAAGTAGGGGCCCAATACTGGACGTTGTTCTCGATTTTGATTTGGCATAGGAGAAGAAATACATATTATTTGCTCAGTTCAAGTCTTGATTGTCTAACTACTGTAATTATCGCCCTTTGCTCATTTTCTGCTGGCTTCTTGATGGGCAGCGACCCACGGAGCTATCACGTGATCGATGGGGGTGTCCTCACCTCGCCTGAAGTATTCAGTCTGGTCTAGACTCACTTGGTGGTTGGATGTATTCTTGACAAAAAGAGCCTAAGTCTACCTTATTGGCCCTTGTTGGAAGATAGTCTCTTGTCTCATTATTCTTGTTAGTTCTGGAGACTCTGTTCACAGAACATTGTATAGACTTGGTGATTTTCGACATTGTACTGAGGTTGTGTGTTGCAAAGACACTCTGAGCAACTCAGGTCCTTAGCTGAAGCTTCTGACCTAACTTGTACTGGTATCTATGTACTGTCACAGTCGGCGATTTTCTTATGCTGAACTTAGATTCAGTAGTATGGGAGTTTTCTGACTTTTGTGGAGGATCTGCTTATGGTCCCTACTTAGAGTCGTTCGTTATATTATCTCCTTGTCCTGATTGTGTTGCAGTTGCTTGTTGTATTGATATTGGGCTTAGCATTCTTTTTATTGTTCAAGCAGACTGTTCTGGTTGCCAGTCGGTCAAGAAGTTAGTTTATGTGAGGACTTTGTCAGTCACTTGTTTAAGTCTAGTCTAGTCGAGTCGTGAGACATAGCGAAATACTTAGAGCACTTACATACACACAAAATTACTTGTACATGTTTGTAATATCTTAGTAAATGTTAATGTACCAGACGGTACTTAAGAATTATAAATATGATATGTGCTTTCAGCACAATAATATTGTACTCGAGAGAAGTGATTATTCTTATTTTGTTGATATTGATTTAATTTAATTTGATATATGCCTAGACTACTCAATTGTTAATAAATGTATTAAATTTTAATTTCTCTAGTTAGTAGCCTACCAGTCATAATCCTGAAGCACTAATAATTCTTACTGAATTCTAATGGATAATTGGACAAGGATACTGACTAATTGTTGCGAAAACCCAGTAACAGCCTGGATGCTAGAAGGGCAGTCCTTTCTAGTATTCACTGGAGATCTCTAAGCTTTTAGAATCGCGTTTTTTGTAATAAATGGATGCCTGTCCGGGATGCTCTTGATCCAAGGTGTTGGAGAAATTTGTCAGTTTGACGTACTAGTAACTCTATGGTCAAACACTTTGAGTACTTTCCTAAACTGAAGACTTTGAGTTTAGTCTTGTACAACATACCAGGTGGATGTATGTACCTGACTGAGTCTCTTGATCCAAGGAGATGGAAATACTGTTTATGAGTTCTAGCTCTTAGACAACCAACACTAAAATTCCTATTAGGATTATAGTTACCCATAAGCACTCTCTCGTAGTACATTTATTTTCGTGATGCATACGAAAGTGAAACAGTTAATTGATATTCTGACTTTGTCTGAGTTAAGTACATTAAAACTTCAGACATGTTGGCGAGTAGCCAAATATCTCGGTGTGATGTATAACAGGAATTACACTGCAGAAACTGTGATATATTGTTTCCTGCTCATACAGAGATGTCTGATTATGATTCAGATTCAGAAAGCCTAGTGTCACAATTAGGAAGTATGACTCTATTTGATGACGTAGAAGAAAGAGCAACTACAGCAGAAGTGTCTGAGCCTAGTGAACCTCCGCTCACACCTTCCCGCCTCACTGACACTATAGTACAGAGTGTAGCTGGTAGTATGACTCAGCCACATACTAGTACAGTGTATGCTACACCTGTTTCTACTTATCCTAGACCAGATCTAGACTCTCTAGAGATGACTGGACGAGGTGCCCGACTTAAGGACTGTCCAGATCACGTTAGATTCCTTACTCCTCCATTACCCACTGGTCCTATCTCTCAGGAACAGTTTGATAGGTTTGAACGCCTCATTATGTTGCAGACTGCACAAATAGAGGCACAGAGGAAATTGAATGAAGAAGATTTATAGAGAGAAAATATTCGTCTTGGAAGACAACAGACTGATAGATCACAGGACACATTTAATGTGCAGAAAGCTGCATCAATGGTTCCTAAGTTTTTTGAGAGTGACTTAGACACCTATTTTGATGTTTTTGAAACCAGCACGTGCTATGAACTGGCCACGTAAGCACTGGGCTACCTTGTTGCACACAGCTTTGACAGGAAGAGCTCAAACTTGTACTGCTGCTTTGCCATTTGCCAAGTACATTAGTTATGATGCTGTCAAACAAACTATTCTAGAGACATATAACTTGTTACCTGTAAGTTATCAACGTGCATTTCGTACGTTACAATGACGACAAGATCAAACTTGTGTAGAGTTTGCTCATGAGAAAAAAGTTGCATTTGAGAGGTGGTGTAGGTCTGCCAAGTGTAACAACTATGACAGCCTTGTTCAGTTGTTACTACATGAAGAGTTTAACAACTGTATGTCTGCTGACTTACAAGAATATCTGATCGATCATACTACCTCAGATATTCTGGAAACTGCAGCTTTAGCAGACAATTATGAGATTTCTCACAAACTTGTATGTACTAAAAAACAGAGAAACAAGGTAACTAAAAATTGTCCTAGAAGTTGGCAACCTAAATCAGCTGCTCATTGCCGGCCTGATGTACCTGCTACTGTAACTTCTCGTACCTTTACCAGGAAAACACATAATCCTGAATCTGTCTCTGTGGCTAGACAGAAATCTGATATCGAGAAGAAGAAAGTTATTTGTACCTATTGTAACAGAAAAGGACATGCTAGAGAGTATTGCTATAAGTTAGAAAGAGATACGAGAGAGAGTCGTGCGGCTGGCGCCCCCACTCAAGTCGTATCCTCTTCTGAGCAACAAAGGCACCAAAATCCTAGTAATACCTCTGATCCTACTGTTTTAGATAATATTACTCAGGATAGATGACTAGCGTCAGAGAGTGTATCTGACGAAAAGATTCATTCAGCAATGAGTCCTTACTTTTCGAGAGGTAAAGTAGGATTTGACAAATCACATCTAACTGAGATTATTACTTTCAGAGACACTGGCAGTTATCTCACGTTATTAAGAGAAGATGTACTGCCCATAACTGATGATACCTATTGCAAGATATATGTATTGTTAGAAGCCTATGGAGGGGCTGTTATAAAAGTACCTCTTCATAAAGTTTACATTGAAACAAGCTATTATACTGGTTATATTTCAGTGGGTATATCCAGTGGAGTATTTCCCATCAGGTCAATGGACTTGTTATAGGGAACGATATCCTTCATGCTTGTATATGTAAAGAACCACTTGTGATTGATAATAACACTGATGATAATTATGCCATTGAAGCTTGTAGAGAGAAGCCTATTTTATTTCCTCTCAGTGCAATTACTAGAGCTATGTCAAAGATTCAACAACCATCCCTGTCTCCTGTTGAGTTAGTGGATGACAATGATTTGAGCTTGAATATGTTGTTTAGCGATGCTCTGCACCCAGGATCATTAGCACTGACTCCCCCCTGTCATCAACCTAGTCAGGACACTACTGATGTTAAATTTCTAACTCATGATGATTTAATCAAGGATCAGTTTGTTGATCAGTCACTGGAAAGACTGAGAGATGTAGCAGTTACTGAGAGTGAAGCAAAGGATCTCGATAATTGTTACTATTATAGTAACGGTGTACTGAGGAGAAAAAAATACAGTAAAGTTGTCCAGCTGAAAGTGTTTTCCACAACAGTCCACACCGTAGTGTTTTGTCCTGATACTGGTCAGCGGCAGCGTCACAGGAACCTTGTCCACTATTTTTACTTTCTAACCCCGAGGTCCCAGCGCCCAGTGATGACCTAATCAAGACCCGCATAACACTAAACATGTTGGAGAAACACCAGAATGATTATAAAGCAACTGTGCAGAAATCCACGTTCAAAAGCTTTCACAAATTACCAACTAATAGGACCCCCGCTTACACTGAAGTGAAACCCACAACATTCACGTACAGACGGCGCAACACCCATCGCCTCTATTCACACGCCGAAGCCACAGCCAATGGACAAGGTCAGAACAATTAAAAGAAGATCCAGTAAACCAGCTAAGGACTCTAACATCAAAGGTGAGAGCAGTAATAGCACAGAAAAACTTTTGGTACTGCCAGCCATGACACAACCCCAATCACCCACCACATGACAACCTCAACAACACACGACAGACGACAACAAACATGGCCGCCGCTCCAGTCCAAGATAACCCTTTCCCAGTATATGAGTCAAGAAGATCACCGACCCTCAGAAAATAGCTAAACTCCTTATGATTCAGTAACCAAACGATCCACCAAACAAAATCAAGAAATCAGGAACTAAAAGGCTAGCAAAATGCATATTACCTCAACAAGATCACTGCTCTATAACATAAACTAGACCACTCTAGAACAACAAAGCATCACCCACACCCGTCCTAGACACCACAACACTTTAAATGACCAAGTCACCCCACTACTACCAACATTACAGAGGAAAGATCAAGATGGACCAACAACATGCAAATGTCATAATCACACTTCCAAGACCATAAGACGCAACAGCACTCTCTTGGGACGCTGTTGTATTAACAGCAAACATCTCCCGCCAGCACAGGTCACCCAAGAGGCCAGCATGGTAGACCACCCTACAGCTTATCAAGGAACCACCTTCGCCTTAACATACGTAGTGAGTATGAATTAAAGGAATTGCCAAACTGATGGCATCATGCAGGTAAAAAAACAGGTGCTGTTAAAATTCCAAGAAAGCTTACAAAGAAACAACCTACTAAAAACATCTTATACTATGAAACTGTATGTTTACGTCCATTGAGTGCCTTACCAAAAAGAACAAAACCTACTTAATCGGCTAAGAAAACGCGGACTATGACCCAAAAAACCACCAGTGCTTTGAGAGGGATGGAAAAATAGCCGTTAGTGAAACAGCCCACTGGAAAGAGATACTTCATCTCCACAGAACATGACCAAAACATTCCTAAGTGAGCTGGACTAAACAGAATCAAAGTAAAGTGCAGATAATACCCATAGTCCATCGTTAGATGTTTATATTGTCATATTGACATAAATTTGTGCCCCCCTAAAATTCTAATACTCCAACTACTTTAAATGTCATTGTTGTACTCAACGACCATTTCTACACCTCATAATCGTAATTGGTATTAAATATCTACAGAATCTATCTCCTTTATTACAACTTACCACACACTGTTCCATCTTATTCTTTTATCACTAACCAGAACTTGTCTTCAATATACTACCCCACCTTAAAAAATACCAATTGCCCAATTTTTATTCTAATTCCCTACTATTGCCCAATTTTAACTTTAAACTATATTGGATCAACTTATTTAAACTCTTTATATTGACCGCATTTTATTCCATACTTTTTAAACCTAGTATTGCAACTATCAAACTTTTATTTCATCCCCTATCAACCATCATTACTATCATATATAACCAAGTCATTGCCATTTTTATTTTTATCTAATTCTTTTGTTATTATTATTATTTTGCTAACTTAATTTATCCTGTACAATTCAATCTAATAATACTCATAATTCTTGTAAACAACTTATATATACCTTAGGCAATTACATTTGAGGAGCTTGGTTCCTTCATTAAATATATAGATTAATCACAGTTTTTATTCTAGCTCATCTCTAGGCATACATAGTCAATCCAAATTCACTAAACTAGACCATAGAGCAATAACTAGTGAGAGACTGGTGCTATTTGTATTATAGTATATTTATATTATTAGACTAAAGTTGTTGTTCTATAGCTCTTCTACCTCAAACCATAGTCAGTACCAAAATTCACTAATAGACCCATAGTGCAATTACTCAGTGAGTGACTGGGTGCAACTTTAATGTTTGTATTTTTGTATAATTTGTATTTTTATAATATAAGATAAATTCAGTTTAACATAGCTCATTCTTACCTCTAACATAGTGCAATACCACATTCAACTAAATTAGACCAAAGTGCAATTACTAGGTGAGGAATAGTGCTATTTTTAATTTGTACTTTAATATTATTAGATTAAACCTATTGTACTTTACTCACACTAGCTCAAAACAAAACAGGAGACTCACCAACAAAAGTCACTATTAACCTAGTGCAAATACAGTGAGAGTCTTGTACTAATTTTAATATGTATTTTTATATTACTATTTATACCTAGTTGTACTTTAGTTCAATCCAGCACAACACACAGACAAACATCACTTCATTATGTGTAGTAGTGACTATACCCTAAGGATTGACCAAATACTCTAACTATATACTTGTCCAAACTTCCAACCACGGCAGATATCAGTATAGAACACATCAACACACAACACAGGATATAAATAACCATAATTTTAAACCTAGAAGATGATTGATCACGTGACCCCGACTTAAACCTCCAAATCCTGACACCCTACACCCAATCAAAACCTATTGGAAAAGTAGCTGCCTTATTACACTAGCATCACAACCACCACGATCCTAAACAAAATGCTAAAAGTCTATCAGTACAAAACTACAACATCAGGTCCTTAAGCAAACACTATGATGAACCTCCTATGCACTCCTTGCAATCACTAAAGACACCCTCTCCTGCATTAATTCTAACTGAACATGGCTTAAGCGGACACACTAGATATCTACCCTACCAGGATACACATCAATTCACAACAGCAGAACAACCAAGTGGGGTGGTATATGCAATCTATTACGACCTTAACCTATTATCTTGTCTTAGCACCACTTTCTTAAGTGATGAATATGGGAATACATTTTTTTGCTAATTTTACTGTAAAAAACTTTAAGACCCTATAACAATGGTGCATATACCGGATACCTCCAAACAAACATCCCAATTTACAGTGAGAAATTGAAAGTCACTAATAACAAACAGACAAAATGAATAACACACCTTCTCTTAGCTGGAGACTTCAACATCAACCTTGTCTTACTAATGATCAGCCTGTAACTGATTTCATAACAAAATGACCAACACACTTCTCATACTCAACAAAACTAAACCAACCATGCTCACTGAGACAATGTGCAACCATTATTAGACCACATATGGACCAATATACTAGACTAGCCCCTTCCTATAATCAGGTGATAAACACGAGATAGCACTACAGACCACTACCCTACCTTCCTCCTGACAAACAATATGTAAACCACCGACTTGAATTCAACAAAGTTCACTTTAGACTCCATGACCAAGGCCTCATTAAGAAGGTTCACAGCTGACTCTAGAGACTGAGTTTGATAGGCCTACAGAATTTCCCAAGGCCAATGGATTGTATGACTGGACAGACAACTTACTTAACAAATTACATAGACAATACAAAAAACATAGTCCAAAAAAACAAAACAGATCACAAACAAACAGCTTGGTTGCCCATGTCTAACCATACCATACTGAAATTCCCTTGACAAGAAACACCAATATGAAAAGCAATATAGACAGGGCTTAATACACAAAGATATTCTTAAACACAAATCATCAGCACTCACCAAATTAATAAAAAAAAGCCAAACAACTAAACTACTCCATATATTCACAGACACTAGAGGAATATAAAAAAGACCTGGTCAAAACACTCTCACAGATTCTAGGGACCCATCAAACTGAGAAAAACCAAGAATATATATTGTCCTAACTAAACCTAATGAAACACCATTACATCCCCCACTGAACACAGCTAACAAGATAAACAAAACTTCTTCTCAAACATAGGATCTAATTCGCCAGTTAAATCCCACATACAATGCCATGCCGTGGACTACCTAGATGAAATTTCCCTAATTATCCCTCTATCTTGCACCCAACTGACCACGGAAGTCAATGAGATATCATAAAGTCAACTTAAAAATAACTCGGGAATCTGTCTCCTGTCCCACCATTACTGTACAAGCAGACGTCCCATGTCCTTTTCGCATGCCTATTTCATTATTTTTTAACAAGTCAATAGAGACTACACCTTCCCGAAACTACTCAAGATGGCAAGGGTTTACACCAATACACAAAGTGGTGACCCATACAGACATAAACAACTATAGGCCAATAACTAACTTACCATTGCTATCCAAAATCTTTGAGAAACTCGTGCACAGGATACTGTATTCATTTATAACGGCTCAAAACATACTCAACCCCAGCCAGTTTTGATTCAGGAAAAATAAAAGCACTAATGATGCAATCCAATAAAAATGAGCTAGATCTGCTTTACACAGCATTGGAAAATAAGTAATATCCCCTAGGGAATTTTATTTGACCTAAGAAAAGCTTTTGACTACAGTAAACCACGAAATTCCTACTCCACAACATGACCACTACGGTAATAAGATGCCATGAGCTTGCTTATTTCAAATTCTTACAATAACTAATAGGTATCATTACGTCAACCATTAAAGACACAGCATCAGCAACACGGCACTTGAAACTAGGAGTTTCCGCAGCGGAAGTGACCTTGGTCCCCTGCACTTCGTCATATACATCAATGACCTCCAACGTATCCCAACACCTGAACCCATACATTCTCTTTGTTGTGATGACACTACTTATGTCATCTCTCACCCTAATCTTGCCACCCTTAACACCATTGTTGAATGAGGAGAAGAATTAAAATATCGCTTTGGGGATGCCAGCCATAAACTTCGCTTAACACTGACAAAAAGTAACTATACTATTAAGTTTGGTAGCAGAGCAGGAGATGCACAATTAACATAAGATTGACAACACTCTAATTACCGAAATAAAGGGGGAAAAATCCTTAGAGCTTATACCTTGACAATGAACCTGAATATCAGCACCCATAGCCATGCATATAGCCAAAAAAGTAATTCCAAAACGGATTGGATCCCTACTCCAAGATACGAATACTACGTTGCCGCAAAATGCCCCTTCTCACACTATACCACTCACAATATTTATCCATACCTCACCTATGCTATTTGTTGCTTGGGGATCAACTGCAAGCAACACACTAAAGCCACAATAATAAACCCAACAAAAAGCCTGCAATAAGAATTAGTCACAAATCCCATCCCTGGCAGCACACCCCCCCCACTCCTTCAAAATCTAAACTTACTCCCATTTCAGCACATCCACACTTAATAACTGGCAATCTATAATCTACAGGGGCCTTAAACACTAATTATCAACCTTGACCTAAAACGCTTTCTTGATAGTTGGTGACAGAACCCACAGGCATAACACCATAAATAAACATCTCTACGACATTCCCCGTGTCCGACTAAACCTTTACAAAATTCAATGTATGTCAAGAGGCCCTAAATCTGGAATACCCTACAGAGAACTCTAGAACTGCAGACACATTCTCACCTTCAAAACTACCATCAGAAAACATCTTATCTCCCTGATACAACCCCTTCAACTAACTTCACGAATAACCACCTGGTGATCACACTTACACTCGCTCACTACATGATTGAACCATAAACAGAATATATAATCTCAGTCTCAAAAAAATGAATCCTGTTGAAACTCCAATACTGAAACTATATACGTGGCCAAAACAAAAGCATTCACATTGCTAAACTCACAAAATAGTATTTAGTCACTTAGCCATAATACCAACTTACCTCATAATTTGTAATATTTTACATTTAAGAATAAAACTAAGTATGCCCGAAATGGCTAGCCATGCTAAGCGTTCTAGTGGTACACTCTGTAATCTCAATTTTACTACATGTAAACCAAACAATAACCAAATTTCTGTAAACTCAGCATTGTAATCCTTATAGAGAATAAACTTTGAATTGAATTGAATTGAATTGAGTTACATTTCGTGAACAAGCCATTGATTTTGCTCACAATAGTCCCCTTGGAGGACATTTGTGTGTCAAGAAGACACTCGGTAAACTGGCAAAACATTTTACTTGGCCAAAGATGAAGGAAATGCACAGTCTAGTGACACTAGACTGACGCTTTACGCTTCTGTCTTGCCTCAGACAGAATTTTTCCTCCTACTATCTGCTGCTAGCCTTGCAACATTGCATAACTCCTAACGACGTACAGAGAGTGCGAAAGATCTTTATCTAAAGGTTTCCAGCCCCATGTGGCATGTTCTGCACACACACACACACACACACACACACACACACACATATACACGTGTCGTGCTGAATAGCTAAAATTGGTCAATTAGTAAGAACTCATTTAAAATTAAGTCCTTTCTAAAATTCCCCTTATAGGTTTGAAGATATATTTTTAGCATTTATGTTAGTGTAAAAATTAATAATTTTGTACCAAAAGAACCTCAGAAAACTTACCTTACCTTAAAACAAGCGCAATTTAATTTAGCCTAATAAACAAATTTAATCAACAAACACAATGCAATATATTTTTTTCGTTAGGTTCAGAACGATTTTTGCGAAATTATTGCATTCACTAATTTTCGCTTGCCCTCTATCGTCCAAGAAGAGCGAGGCATAAATAAGCCAAAATCACAAAGTTTTAACCTACTGTTCACGACATTATATATAAATATATATATATATATATATAAATATATAAATTTTATATATCTATATATAAATAAATATATTTATTATTTATTATCACACATGCCGATTCCCACCAAGGCAAGGGTGGCCCGAAAAAGAAAAACTTTCACCATCATGCACGCATCACTGTCTTGCCAGAAGGGTTGCTTTACACTACAGTTTTAAACTGCAACATTAAACACCCCTCCTTCAGAGTGCATGGCCACTGTACTTCCCATCTCCAGGACTCAAGTCCGGCCTCCGGTTTCCCAGAATCCCTTCATAAATATACTTGCACACACTCCAACAGCACACGTCAATATTAAAAACCATTAGTCTCCAAGCACATCCTATCAAACACGCTCAAGCAAGCCTGCTGAAGTCCAAGCCACTCTCACACAATACACCTTTAACCCCCGTCGACCCTCCAACCCTTCCTAGTGCCCGACCCCTACCCCCCCTTCCCCCTACAAACTATAACCTTTAAACCCCCCCTTTCCCTTTTTAAAATTCCCCCCTAAAATTTTGCCCACCATTTTTTTCCCCCCCCCCCTTTTAATTCCACAAAAAATTCTCTTTTATATTCACAACCCCTTGCCCCCAAAACATTCCAAACCCCCAGCCCTTTTCCTGCAACATTCTACCCCCTTAAACCCCCCAAAAAACTTGAAAAAACTTAACACCCCCCCTTTTTCCCCAAGGAAAATTCTTTGTTCCCCCCAAAACCAATTTTTTTCCCCCATAATTCAAACCTATTTTTTAAAACCCACCCTACCCCTCCACCCCCAAAACTAAAAGACCCCCAATATTTTTCCCCCCAAAGAAATTTTAATTTTTATCCCAAAATTTTTTTTTTTTTAAACCCTTCTCTTTCCTGTTTTTTCCTTTTAACCTTTCAACCCCCACCATGAAATTTCCCAACATCTCTTCATCTCCCAAACACATGCCAGCAAGACAGTTAAATCCCACTTTTAATTCGGGATCTTTATCCCACCCTCTTCCAAGACCCGGGAATTTTCCCTTTCCCATCTATAATTTTTTAAACAACAGGGCATCAACCTTCCGAAACCTCAATTTTGGAAAAAATTCCCCTTTCTACATACTTAATGACCCCCACCCTAAAAATTTCCATTTATACCTAACCCCCAAACCCTTCATCCCAAAAAATGGAATTGCCCCCAGACCATCCCCTTTAACGGCTTTTAAAACCAAAAACCCCAAAACTTTTTCTAAATAAAGCACTTATAGTATAATAAAACCCGGTCCAACACCCGATTTAAAAAGTCCCTTGGTTTTTTATCCTAAAACTTTTACCTAAACCCAAATTTAACTCTACCAAACTTACCAGGTATACCCCCCTTATCCCAAAATTTTTCATCTATATTACCCTTGCGTCACCATTAAAGACACAGCCAGCCCCGGCCCCTTGATACTGGAGTTCCCAGGAATTTTCCCTTGCCCTCCCTCATAACTCAATGACCTTCTTAACGTATCCCAACACCTGAACCCATTCCTTGCTGTACACGACTTATGTCATTTTCACCCTAATCTGCCCCTTAACACCTTAATAGAAAAGTTAAATCTCACTGATGATCACTTCCATAACACTAACACGACAACTTACTATATTATTTTTTAGCAGAGCAGAGATGCACAAATTACATTAACAACCCCTTAATTACCAAAAATGGGGTAAACTTAGGCTTTACCTTGACAATAACCTGAATTTCAGCACCCAAACCTATCCAATAACAAAAGTTGGGACTCTCCAAACTACCACTCCCAAATGCCCTTGTCAAAGGCCTACTTTTTTACGGGGGAAAAAATTTTTCCCTTTTTTCCCCTACATACTCTAACTTGAGCCTCACATCCTCGAAAAACTCTTCACTGTTTTCCCAGAAACCTACCTCCACACCATACACTTGAAACTCTGCCACATTGCCCCCAAAAACCACCCTTTGTAAACCCCCTTTTCCAAATCCAAAAATGCCACAAAAAACCTCTTTACCTATCTAAATCCCTTTTCACTTAAAAGGGTTTTAAACTGAAACCCCTTTGGCCCCAAAAACCCCCCCTCCCTTTTCCAAAAGCCCCCCTTTTTTCATCGCTACCCCTTATTCTCCTTCTTACTCTTAATTCTTTAAAATTTATAACTCTACCTTTACATTTTTACCAGGAAACCACTCAACAACTTATCCCCCTATAATTTTTGCACTCTCTTTTTTTTCCCCTTTGCCTTTTTAAAAAAGGAACTAGGGCCAGGCTCTCTGCCAATCCCTAGGTACCTTTCCCCTTTTTTTTCCATACATTTAAAAAACAATTGAAACCAAACCACTCCAAAACTAATCCCCCCCCCTGTTTTTAAAAATTTTTTATCTTTACCCCAAATCCCGGCTCCTTCCCCCCCCCTTTTCTTTTTAAACCCTACGCCTCCGAACCCCCCCCAAAACTCACAACTGGCTTTTTCCTCACTCCTACAAGATGTTATTCCCCTTGCCCTAAAACACAAATCACAGCTTCCCTTTTCTTCACAACTTTAAAAAATTTCCCTCAAAAAAACCCTTTCCCAAACCCCCCAATCCCTCTAACTCCCCCCTTTTAAAAACTCTCCTCCCCCCTTTTTTTAAAACTGACAAACCCATTTTTTTCTCCTAGGCTTTTTTAAACCGGGTTAATCTCACCCAAAATTTTTTTCTTTTTTTCAAAAAAAATTTTGTTAAATTAACACCCCCACTCTCTCTTTTTGCTCTTTTTTTAAACTTTTGCTTAAACCACTCTCTTAACCACTCCCCTTTTCTCCATATACTTTTCCCTTCCTTGCATCATTTTCAAATTTTTGTAAAAATTTCTCATATGCAAACTTTTTTCTCCCTTACTACTCTCTTTACATCACATTCCACCAACGCTCCTTTTCCCTCCTGCACCCATTTTCCCCTGAACCAAAAACCCTTCTGCGAACACTCTAACCCTAAAATTTTAAACCTACCCCATACCTCTTGACCCCTTTTCCTATGCTCTCATTAGCCCATCTACCCCTTCCAATAGCTTTTAAAATTTTCCCCCAAACGCCCCTTTTTTATTTATAAACCTTCACCTCTCTTTTTCCCTGATGCCTATTCCCCCTTGTACCCATCAAACCTTTTACCCCTCAGTGTACCCTACAACAGAAAGTGTTTCTGATATTCGGGGCCCCCTCTAAAAAACCATGTAAAATCCTAAGTCTACCAACAGTCTTTTTTAACCAAATACATAACCCAAAAAAACTAGTCTTTTTCCGCCCTACATCATATCGGTTACTTTTTTATCCTCTTTTTCTTAAAATATGTTTTTACCTATAACTAAACCCCTTTAAAAACCAAATTTTCAACCCAAAGGGCCCCCATTTCATTTACACCTGGCACCCCAAACTTCCTACCACCCCCTCTCTAAAATTTTCTCCTATTTTACTTTAAAATTTCCCCCCTACCACAATTACTCTCTCACTTGGTTCAAAGGCCCCTTAAAAACACTTAACATCCCCCAAAATCTCTCTCTCTCCTCTGCATTCCTCTCTTCTCCAGGGGCCCTACAAACCTTTTTATGACCCACTTTTTCGCATCCAACCTTTTTCTTTAATCCCCAAAATTCCCCTTTAATTTCCCCATTTATATTCCTTTCCCCCCAAACGATCAAATTTTTCAATTTCTGGGTACCCCCTTTCCTTTTTCTTAACCCCTCTCAGAAACCCCAGATTTAATCCCATTTATTTTCCCCCCCCCTAAACTCTCCTACCCCCTTTAGCTTTTTTTTCGCTTAGGGCCAGGGCAAAACCAACTTCTTTTCATTCATAACAAAAGCAATCATCTGTTTCTTGTCCCTCCCCCCAAATACATCCAAAGCAAATTTAAGCAACCCAGTTTTAAAAAGTTTTTTTTTCTTCTTTTTTTAGATTTTATACAGGGGAAGGGGTTCCCAGCCCATTGCCCCCGGCATTTTTGTCCGCCCAAAACGACACGCATGGCCTTTCGGAGGAAAGATTTTTTTCCCCTTTTTCCCCCTGGACAATAGAAAAAATAAAAAAGAACAAGAGCTATTTTGAAAAAGGGGGAAAAACCCAGATGTATGTTAATATATTTTGCCCTTTGCGTGTCCCGGTTTAAGAGGGCCCAAAATGTTTAGTAGGGGTAGCAAGGGAAACCCCGTTATCTTTGCGTGTTTATGAGACAGAAAAAAAAAACCAGCAAAACCTAAACCCTCATGCAAAACAATTAAAAGGGTTTTTGTTTCACAACATTTTGGCAGGACGGTTTGTACTTTCCCCGGGTGGTTGCTGTCCCACCAACCTAATACCTTTTTAAAATATTAATATAAAAAAATTTAAAATATAAATATATATATATATATAAAAATTTATATATATATAAATATACCTGGATTTACCTGGGGGAGAGGTTCCGGGGGCAACGCCCCCCCGGCCCCCGGGCTGTTTACCAGGCCCCCCTGGGGATCAGGGGCCCGCAACCCCGGCTGTTTCTCCTTGGGTGCACGCAAACCCAAAGTACGAGCCCCCAGCCCGGCTGATCAGG
>NC_069457.1:31741016-31779445 GCF_026875155.1 Cherax quadricarinatus | reverse complement strand
ACTTCTTGTTTTTAAGCAGAAGCGTGTGGTCACTCGCCGGTCACCTGTGAGCTAAATGCACTTAGGGCGAGTTTTATTTTCCACCTCACCCTGTTCCTTACGAGGGGCAGTCTGGAAAAAAGTAGGGAAAATGAGTGGTTACTCTCCTGACAATGGTTGTTCTGCGGGGGTTGTGTTTTAAAAAAGCAACACTTCTTGACGTTGCCATTGAATTGGCAAATACTGGTCCGTATTCTCAGGGGCTACATCTATGCCCCTTTCTTTCTTCAAAGCTGTCAATATTTAGGCCTTAGACTTTACCTTCTCTAAAAGAAGCGCTAAAGCCACAAAGGGTACACAGGGGGCTACGGGGCAGGAAGGAAGCGAGGGCTCAGGGGGCAAAAAGGAAAAGATGGTTGAGTAATAGGTTACGGATAACACGGGGTGTGGATGGTGAAAGGGTAAAGGGCAGCAAGAGACCAAATAGAAGGGCGGGGGGAGTGCGAAAAGTATCATCAGAGTTTGTGGAGTAAATCATCGTGTCAAGAAGTAAATGGAGAGTCAGGTTTAAAGGAGGGTCCATCAAAGAAGGGGGGTTAAAGAGAGAGTTACCCCCCGTTGGAGGTAAATTCTGCGTGCTCGTTGATAAGGGGCGTAAACAGAATTGGCAATGATACGGGAAAATTGAACTGCTACAAGGGAACAGGGTGCCTCTCCATAAAACCCCATGATAAGACGAGTGGGGCCCAATGCGAAGGGGGGGGAGGAGGGTCCCCCAAACCTCGGCACTGATGACAAGAAGACGGCCAGTAACCTAGCTCAGTTTAATAAATGAAGTTTTTTTAGAGCAGAGTTGCCCAAAACGTTGTTGCCAAGGGTGTGAAGGTGGGTGCTATTGCAGAAAATAGTCCAAAAATGGAAAACCTCATAGGAAATTGGTAGGTATGTACGCTGACGCGCAGCAGCATCTGCCTGTTCATTGCCCTGTACGTCAACATGCCGGGGCCCCAAAAAAAAACAATATTTTTTATTTTTGGTAAGATACGGCGTACCCAAAAGTTGGTACAGAGAATAGGGGATGAGATAATGAAATTTTCGTATAGCCTTGGGGACAAAGGGGAGTCTGAGACTACTACAAATGTGACACAGGCAAGATGCGTAAAAATAAGTCTGCAAAAATGGCTACAGTTCAGAGTAAAAATGAAGCTAAAGATAGAAAATGCCCCCGCACGATGCTGTCCAAACACTGTGCGAATCCGCCCTTTTAAAGACTTGAGCCACTGGTACCGTGGTGGCATGAGAATGGAGTGGAAGTGATAAAGAAAAAGAGAGGGGGAAGCCCCATGGCAGTTGGTTTTGAGCAAGGAGTGAAAAAAACAGCCCGAACAGTGGAATTCCCGGGGGGGGGTAGGGAAAAAGTGAGATGTACTGAAAATATAAAGGTGGTAATAAAGGGGAAAGAAAAGGTGAAGTAGGCAAAGGGGAAAAGGGATGGAGTAAACGGGGGGGCGAAAAATAAAAAATGTCTACTAAATCGGTGACCATTCTATAATGGAAGGATTGTGTAGTCGTGAAGCGTACATAGAGCGAGGAAATGGGCATCACGGTGACAGACAAGGATGGAACATTCGCTTCTGTATAGAGGTCTCAAAGGGGAAGAGCGAAAAGCCCCAAGGCACAAAGTAACCCCTTGTGATGGATAGAGTTAAGGTAGGAGGTGCAGGAGAGGCTGGGGAATAAATCTGGTCCCCTACGAGTTTCGATAAAACGAGGGCTGAATGTAAGCGAAGCAGAGTTCGACGATCAGCTCCCAGGAAAGATGAGCAAGGGTTTTAAAAAAGGTTTAGCCGGTGTGAAAAGTTGCTTCAAGAGGAAATGTGGGGTTTTCCGGGAAAAAACCGACGGTAAAAGAAAAGGGCCCTAGAAACCCTGCTGTTCCGTTCGGGGAACGGGAGCCATAGGATACAAAGGAGATCGGAGAAAACAGAGGTTAGTGAAAGTTTTAATTTTGGGGAGTTTTTTTTTTCTTAAAAATTTTAAAACCCCATGCTTTGGGGGCCCCAAAGGGAAACGGTCGACCACTGCGGGAGGAACTGTAAAAGTGACGTCAGCACCTGCACAAGAAATAGCGAAGTCTAAAACAAGAGTGATGACCAAATTTTGGGGTGGAAGAACAGAGGCCAAATCATTTTTTGAAGGAGAAAAAGTGTTGTGTTAGAACACATTGAGGGACCCCCTTAGCTTGGACGAAGTCCGGGGAAAAACATTATTGACCGAAACGGAAATGTTGTCAGTTAAAAATTTTTAAAGGAAAGGATGGTAGATTGCCTCGGGGGCCCAAAGGGAAAATGGGCCGGGGCCCAAAAATATTATACTCCAAGTTGTGTCATAGGGCCTTCTCAAGGTCAAAAAATATCAAAAAACGAGTGATTATTCGAAAAAGGCTTAAAACATACGTACCCAAGCGTAGTAAGGGGTCTATTGTAGAAGCCCCTTCAAAAAGCCATATTGACTAGCGGAGAGACGTTGTGTGTCTCAAAATCACTTTAAACGCATTTATGAGACTTTCCCATCACTTTGCAAATGCACTATAAGAGGGGGTTGTGGGAGGCATCATGTCCTGTAGTACCCTTTTTTTTGCAAAAAGGGGAAAAAACAATGGCAGTTTTCACAGAGGGGGAAAAACCCCTTTGTGCCTAAAAAAATTGAAGAGGTGTAAAGGACTAAAAGGGCTGACCGAGTAAATGTTGTAACTCAAATAAATGCGTCGACCCAGCTCCCGATAGGGCAAGTGAGGCGTTGACTCCAGTTCTTTAAGTTAAAAGCCATTTATATGGTTTCTTGGAGAAGAAAAGCCCCAAGGGTACTAATCTCTGGCGTTTTGAGGAAAGAAACGAGGGGCATGAGGGAGCCCTGGGGAAATACGGCCCAGATGTGTCCCAAATTCAATGGCAACGTCGAGGGGGTTTGCTACATAAACCCCCAGGACCCGTAGAAAAGGAGGGGTCAGGAGAGTATTTACCATAAATACCCACTTTTTTCCAGACGCACTATAAAAGAAGCAGAGGTTTTTGGGTGGAAAACATAGTCTCTCCAACAAGTGCGTTAGCTTCATGATGACACGGCGGCGATTGCACGCTTTTGCTTAAAATCAAGAAATCTCTCAGCGGTTCATTTTTTTGGTCCTGCCCCCTGCAGCACTTTCAAAATGTATGCACTAGCACAAAGCGGAACCCCCAAGGCACGCACTTCTGAGAATGCCCCCCTGAGGTTTGGGGGATAGAATGGAACGTGGTAATAAAATGACTCGAAAGATTGTTGGAGCTCATCAATGGGGGATGAAGAAGGAACCCACTAAAAGCAGTGAGGTGTGATAAAGACCCAAATTTTCCCGAAACAAAATTTCCAGCGAGGCTACGAAAAGGGGGTGAATAGGAAGAGAAATAAGAATGTCAGAAAAGATTGCTGTCATGTAAAATCCGGTAGAACAGACCAGGTGAAATCTAGTGCAGGGAGGAAGAGCAGATGATGATCGATGCAAGGGAGTATGAGTACGAGGATCAAAAGGGGGGAGTACCCGTATTTTAAAAATGGAGGGGGGGAGTGGCGAGAAAAGCCCCCAACTGGTGCCATGTGGTCACAATGAGACCCCCCCCCGAGGAAAGGTGGGCATAAAATCACCAAGTAACAGAAGTGGTGGGGGTAAGGGTGAAACAAGAAAGGGGAAAGTCTGGGATAGAAATGTCGAGAAAGGGGAGAGATATAAAAAAATTTGTAAACCCCTTTTCAAGTGGAACGGGCGCAGTGAAACAGGAGGGATGGACAAAAGTTGACAGTACAGAATATCATTTCATAGAAAAAGGGCACTTTTCTTTAAAAGGTTCCCATCGAGAAAGGATCCGAAGAACACAATAAAATTTTAAACCCCGAATAGGTTGGAAAACAGCCGAGTTAATTTTTTGGTTCTTGTAAACAAACACCAACAGGGGAAAACCGGAAAGCAACATCTGAAGTTCACCCCCATTTCCCCTGAGGCCCAGGATATTACTGTAAATGGCCGAGGCATAAAAAAACCCGGAATCTGTAGGTTTAAAAGGAAACCTACGGGCTAGAGGGGGTTTAAAAAATCAAAGTGTGGTGGCATTGGAAGACGTTCAAGTGCGAAGGAATGGACGTTGCGAAAATGGGGTTGTGAAGATCGAGGGAGGGAAGAGAAGGAAAAGGGAATGAATCAGTGTCCCTTTAAGGTTTAGTCTCGCAATATATTTTTGAAATGGCTTCAAAATGTTTCTGTTAAAAGATGTTGGGAGACCATATTGGAGATAGAAAGGGGGAGGGTTGATAAAGATTGGGACAGTAATGGTGTACCAAAGTAGAGGGGGGGGAAGATGTAAGGGATGGAATGAAGTTGGGGGGGGACAAAGAGGCAAAAAAACCTGGGAGGGGCAGAAGAGGGGGAAACTTGGGAGGGGACGGGGGGGAAGGCATAGTACGAGGAGGAGGGGGGTCCCAACTTGTATAGAGTGAGAGAGGGGAAGAACTAGGGACAGAGACTGGAAAGGAAAGTGGGAGGTGGAAGAAGGGGAAAGGAAGGGGCCCAAAAATTTGGGAAAAGTTGATTTTTTGGGCTTCTGAGTAAGGGGCGATTGGGATTAGGGGTCGAACGAGTCTTGTCGATATGGGGTTTGGGAAGAGTGAAGAGTGAGAACAGACGAGTGTAGTCGGGACGTCAGAGCCCAAAGGGCAGCAAGAGGATTAGATGCCCTAGTGGCTATTGGAGGGGGAACAAAGAGGAGGCTGCAAAAACGGGACCCCAAAGTGGGGGGACTTTGGAAACCGGAATAAGAAACCGGGGTGTCTCCTTGGAGGCGGGATGGTAATGCCCTACATAAGGGAGACCTTTTCCTCTTTAGGGGAAAAGGATTTTCCCTTCATTTGAGTGCCCGGGAAGAAAAAGCCCAAAAAAAAAAAATAAAAAAAGTCATTACAAAAATGTTTTGTTGATATTTTAGTAGTAAAATTGACTTGGACCTTTCAAAATTACGACCGGTTTCCGGAAAAACCCAACTGGTCGTAAGTCGGATGGTAGGTATAAAAATTTAAAATATATTAAAAATTTTATATATATATATATAAAATACGTGGGCCCCCGCATTTCGTTGGCATCACATAACGTTTAAACCGCATTTCCCCTCGCTTTTATCACAAAAATTTTGCCCCGCATACCACTCAAAAACCCCCTCACCCTGTTCTCCGAGAACTTTTCCAAAGTGCCCCTTTGCCAGCCTCACTGTGCCCCCCGGGGTATTTTTTTACCAGCCAGCCCCCGCGTAACATCCCCCATACAATGGAACATTTTGTTTATTCGGTTTTGGTGTTTTATTGGAAAATAAGTGACCCTGGGCCCCAAAAAAAGCTTTTAGTGCCAACCACAGCAATAAGCCCCTTCAAGGGGGGCTCCTTGCGTGGGGAAGGGCTTTTTTGGCTGGGGAATTAGACCCATCGGTTTTCTTCCCCAGACCGAACCTAATTACCCCCCTATCTCCCCTCCCCTATCCCATCCTCCCCATCCTCCCTATTTCCTTTCCTTCCTCTCCCACTCCTCCCTTTTGCCCTTCTCTTTTTGCCCTTTGGATTTCTCCACAGGCGCGCTAGTTTCCTAGGTAGGAGAAAGGATACCGGGGTCATCCGATTCCATTGAGGTTCTTAGCGGTGGCCCGTAGTTTGCCGGGGAATCTGGATCGCATGGGGATGTCCGATCCTCTCCGGTATCCCGGAGTAGCTTTGGGTGTCTTTCGGGCGGACGGGTGTATCTCTTGGAAGCCACTTTCGGATTCCGGGGTTGGTGGCCGAAGGAGGGTATACTTTGTGGTGGATATCCGGCCACCCTATCTTTTTTGTCACCGAGGTAGCTCGGCAGATGTTTGTGGTTTGCTATCCCGGATTGTTAGTTACTATCATGATGGGTAGGGTTATGGCACGGGTTCCAGGCTGCATTTGCGCTACTTGCGGTGCTGAGGATCCACTTGGGCGCGGAGGGAGATTTCTGGCCTTTTCATTCCTCCTAGGACCTATCCTCCCCGGTCCCCCTCTTTTTTTTTCTTTTTTTATTTTTATTTTCTTTTCTTTCTTTTCTTTTCTTAAAATAAAAAAGAAGAAGTAAACCTAACATGGCAGCAGCCCTAGTCCATGACCTGGTACCCTGGGCCCCTTCTGATACCGCACCCTGATTCTGACCCCCGCCTCGTCTTTGGGCCACTCTTCAGACATTCCTCATGCCTCTTGTACCTAGTGTCGGTGGCTGTTTCCTCACCCGCATTCAGGGGTACTGAGGCCTCGACTGACTCCTTTCGATTGATCGGACCTTCGTTCTCCTCTGACTATGCTTTCGGCTCTCCTCTACGGTGCTGGCAATTTTCAAATCGCCGACCCGTTCACGTCGGACCAACTCTGGGTCCCACGCCTAAATGTCAACGGACAATTACCTGACCTGATTGTACTTCTCCACCTTCTCGTTCTTCTCAGGAAACGATCTGACCACGTCTTCATACCTTTCCACGCTCAGTTTCAGATGAACAGTGGCTAAATTCTTCACTTTTTTTTTAATCGACCAACTTCTCTACTGCCTATCTTTCTGACCATAGTATTGGCAAGGCACTCCTACGCCATGTTGTACAGTATTTCTTTTCATGCTCTTAAAGAGCGGTACGCCGCCATCATTACCGTTTTTTTTTTTTGTTTTTAACAGAAATGCTACCCAGGCTCATGAGGCTCTCTCGTCTTTCCATATCATACTGTTCCTGTCACTCTTGAAAAACATTCATTCCTCAATCCTTTAGTGGCTTCAGTCATTCGCCCCATACCATTGTTCAACAAATTTCAAGAGACATGTGGCACCGACATTCTAAACAGCTGGAACTCCACGATCTCCCAAATCCTCAAGGTAGACACTTTCGTCTTCCTGCCCACTGTGGGCGAGACGATACCTAGCAATGTGGTCGTTTAAACTTTTGACAGCCGAGAACTCCCATCCTCAGTTTATATTGCAGGACATCGGTTACAAGTTCGAAAGGTTGATCCCTACACCACAACAGTGTAGAAATGCTGGCCAATTTGGCATCCAGCGAAAAATTGCAGATCTATCGCCCCGAATGCCCAGTCTGTGGTGCTGCATGACCATTCTAATACTGTCTTGCAATTCGATCTCCCTTTGCCCTTAACTGTCATGAGGCTCACCCTTTCGTACTCTCGCTGTTGTTCAGGTCTATTTAAAACGAGCGGGAAATCTGTTACCTCAAAGAGACAGAAAGGTCTCCCTTATGCCATCGGCAGTTTCTCATCTCCGCCCTCCCGGGAGACTCACACGTGTTTTTATTCCCTGTTTCAAAAACGTCCCCCCACTTCTAGTATCCATCTTCTACACCACCCTCTGTGGTTACTCTCCCATTAATCACTCTGTATCTAATCCTTTTGCTGTCCTCGCTCAGACGTCCCTACTTCAAGCCGCAGTTAATCTTCGCATTCTTTCGAGTTCTCTCTCACAAAGCCTCAGTATCGACGAGACCTCGTACGACACCTTCCTCCCAATCGGTACCTCACTTCTCAAAAGTCAAAAAAAGGTCCGGTAACACCTCCTTACCCATCTGCACTTCCTCATTTTACCCTCCCTGTTTCTAGTCCCTAGTTCTTTCCCCTCTCACTGGCTCAGTTACAAAGTGCAGAGGTTCACCCTCCTCCTCGTAATGTAATTCCTCCCCTGTTCCTCCCAAGTTTCTTTCCTCTTTGCCACTCAGGTTCCTGCTCCTCTTTGGTCCCCTGCCACCGCTTTCTCCAGTTCCCTCCACCCTTTCGCCCCCCCCCTACCTTGTACAGTCCAATACAGTTCCAATCTTTAACTCATCCTCCCCCTACATTCCCAATATTGTCTCCAATACGACATCTCTGAATTCCGAAACACTTGAAGCAATCTACTGAATTTATTGCAGAGACCAATCATATCAATGGACACTGATCACCTTCCGCTCTTTCTCTTCTCTGCTCATTCTGCCGCAAACTCTTTCTTCACAGTTGCCACCGTTCCTTCGCTGCTTGAACATTTTCCACTGCCTCCGGCATGTGGACTTTTCTAACCCTTCTAGTCCGTTAGGAACCCTTACCTGCAGATTTCAAGTATTTTATCATGCCAATTCATGGTCTGTTTACAGTGAATATACGCGGCCACAGGGGTAATCGGGCGTCGAGCTTCAGATGTTACTCTCCAAGTTTGCCCCTGTCGGTGGTTTGGCTTACAGGAACCAAAATTACACTCTGCTGTTATTTCGTTGTGGGTGTGTGTGAGGGTGTGTGCGCGGTGTGTCGTGCGGAGTGCATGTGTGTAGTGTGGTGTGTGGTGTTGTGGGTTGTGTGTGTGCGTGTGTGGTGTGTGTGTGTGCGTGTGTGGGTTGTTGTGTGTGTGTGTGTGGTGTGTGTGTGTGGGTGTGTGTGAGGGTGTGTGTGTGGGTGTGTGTTTGGGGTTGTGTGTGTGTGGTGTTGGATTGTGTGTGTGTGGGTGCGTGTGTGTGGGTTGTGCGTCCCTGTGTGTATGCACATATTTGTTACGCTCGTGATGCACATGGTCCGTGCGTGCGCCCTCGTGTGAGTATGTGCGCGCGCGCGCTAGTGTGGGTGTATGATTCCACTTAATATTTGTTATTTATAAACTCATTACATTTGTGACCCAGGTGTGGACGTATCAGTGGTTCCATTACTTTGTAATTTGTTCATGACTGTAACCATGTATGGAGTGAAAGCTGATTATTACCTCTGGTAACTTGCCATGAAGTGACCAGATCTACCTGGAGTTCATTTACCTTTGTAACTAGTTTCACTATCATACTTTGGGGTCCAGTCACGGACCATTGTGTATTTGTATCTTTGACTACCGCCACAGGATGGGTATGGGTGCTAGATAGTTACACTAAAGTGTGTGTGGTGTGTTCTGGTGTGTGTGTGTGTGTGTGTGTGTGTGTGTGGTGTGTGTGTGTGTGTTGTGTGTGTGTGTGTGTTGTGTGTGTGTGTGTGTGGTGTGTGTGATCTCAACCATATAAATATTTGCACCATAATCATTACAGTTGTGAACGGGTGTGGAAGTGTGAATTGCTCCATTACTCTATAATTTGTTCATGATTGGTAAAGGTCCCAAGTATAAACGTAAGTAACCATTCTACAGGAATTCTTACCTTTGTACTGTGAGCTCATTACCTTTGTCCTAGTTAGCTATCACAAACTTTGGGGAGCCCAGTCCCTGGAACCATTACGATACCTCTGTAATCTGTAAAATACCTTTGTAACTTGTATGATTGTGACCCAGGACTTACCTGGAGTTCATTACCTTTGTAAATTGTGAGTTTCATTACCCTTTGTAAATTGTGAGTTCATTACTTTGTAAATTGTGAGTTCATTACCTCTGTAACTTGCCTCAGCTATCAAAAAAACTTTGGAGTCAGTTCCCTGGACCAATTATTGTACTCTGTAATCTTTTGACTACCGCCCACAGGATGGGTATGGGGTGCAAATAAACATATTAAACTAACTAACTAACCTGTTATTCTCACATCTCAGGTATAATTTATTCGTATTCTTCAGATCCTTTTCCTGAGGGGACTTTAATGAAAATGCCCTTTTCTTCTCCGCACTGATATTCGTACCATCAGCCATTTGTTCCATACTTGCTGCATACACAGCAGCCCGATCCACTATACATAGGTGGGTATACGGCTCTGTTCTTTATATCTCTCTCCTTCTTGGGCATTATCTATCCGGATTTTGCCTTCCTTGTTTCGATTCATTACTGCCACCGATTCTGTTACTGGTGATTTTAATGCCCAACCCATTCCTCTGGGGGGGGGGGTCTCACTGTGATTCCCGTGGAATTCAGTTAGAGCTTTTCTTGCCACCACCCCCTCCATGTTTTACTACAGGTACTCACACCCATTTTGATCCTCGGCTCATACTCTCTCTTGCATCGATCTCTCAGTTTGCTCTTCTCCGCCGCATTAGACTTCACTTGGTTCTGTTTCTCCCGGACCTTACATGACAGTGATATTTCCCAATCATTCTTACTTCCCTTCATATTCGCCACCTCTTCACACCCACGCTGGCCAATTATCGGGGCAAAGGCAAATTGGAACCTTTACTCACACCTAACTTGTTTTTAAAGAGGGTCCTTCTTCGTCCTCATCGATTGAGCTTTTACACTCTTCTCGTCCTCCGTTTCACGCACGTTTATGCATTCTATACCCCAAAACTTCGGGCAGGCATTTCCAGAAAATGCGTGCCTTGGTGGTCTCCTGCTGTGCTCGTGCAGTTACGTTGAAACGCGGGCTGCATGGAGGCAGGTACCGGTACATAGAAACCACAGAGCGACTCCTTGATTTTAAACAGAAATGCGTGGCGTCGCTTCGCCGTTGTCATCCGTGACGCTAAAGCACTTGTGTGAGAATTATGTCTCCACCATCACTCTGCTTCCTCTTATGAGTGCAGTCTGGAAAAAAAGTACGAAAAACTGAGTGGTAAATAGTTCTTCCTGACCGCTCTGTTTGCGGGGTTGCGGTGTTGCTATAGCAAACCCACTAGATGTTGCAATGAAATTGGCAATTCATCTGGTCCGTATTTCTCGGGACTCCATCTATCGCCCCTCATTTCTTTACTCAAGTCTGCCAGAGAGTTAGCACCCTTGGACTTTTCTTCTCTCTGAAGAAGAACAGTATAATGTGCCTTTTACCTCAAGGAACTGGAGGCAAACACTCTCAACTTGTCGATCATCGGCAGCGTGGGCCCGACGACATTTCATATTCGTATGCTACAACATTTACATCAGTCCGCCCTTGCAGTCCTATTACGCCTTCTTTACAATCTTATTGGTCACAAGGAGTTCTTCCACAGCCTGGTGAAATCCGGCATTTGTTCTCCTTTCCGCAAACCAGGGCACTACGGGACATGTAACTCCCACTATCGTCCCATTGCTCTTTACCAGTGCCAGTTTGCAAGTATTGGAACGCATAGTAAATAGACGTTTAGTGTGGGTATTTAGAGACCACACAACAGTCTCTCACTCGTCAATATGGGCTTTCGTAAGGGACGTTCTACCATAGACCCTTACTAACCCTTGATAGTATGTTCGTATGCCTTTGCAATTAAACCACTCAGTTATTGCCCTTATTTTTTGACCTGAGAAGGCATATGACACAACTTGGAGGTATAATATTTTTAGGCCCCAAGCCCACTCCTTGGCCTTCGAGGCAATCTACCATCCTTCCTTAAGACTTTTAACTGACAGGGCATTTCTGTGTTCGGTTAATAATGTTGCTTTCCCGGACTTTAACCAAGCTGAATGTGTCCCCAGCGGATGTGTTTCTGAGCACAACACTTTTTCTCTTGCTATTAATGATTTGGGGCCTCTAAGTCTTACATCAAATATTTGGTCATCACTCTATGTTGATGACTTGCTATTGCCTGTGCAGGCGCTGACTGTCCCCTCCTTACAGTTTCTCTCCAACATGAAGTCGACCGTGTTTCATTGGGCACCACACGGGGCTTTAAATTTTTCCAGCACTAAAACCCACCAAAATCACTTTCATTAGCGCTCTGTCATCTCCGATCATCCTTTGTTACCTCTATTGCCTCCGTATCCCTGAAACCGGTGATACAGGTCAAGGTTTCTGGGCTCCTCTTTGATCGTATGTTTATCCTGGAAACCTCACTTTACCTCTCTGAAGGCAACTTGGTCACAGGGCTGGACCTTCTTAAAAACCCTTGCTCATCTTTCGTGGGGAGGCTGATCGTCGAAACCCTCCTTCGCCCTACATTCCACCCTTATTTTATCGAAACTTGATTATGGTGACCAGATCTATTCAGCCGCATCTCCTGCTACCTCTCTCTAGCTTACACCCATTCATCACCAAGGATTACGTTTATGCTTGGATGCTTTCCGCTCTTCCCTGTCGAGAGCCTCCTATGCAGAAAGCGAACGTTCCATCCTTATCCGTATCGGCACGTGATTGATGGCCCATTTCCTGCGACTACTATGTACGCTCTCATGATCTCGCATTCCTTCCATTTATAGAATGGTCACTGATATTAGCTAGGGGACCTTCTTTATTTGTTCGCCGCCCTGTTTATCCGTTCCCTTCTCTCTTTGCCTTCATTCGCTCTTGTCTTTCTCTTCAATACCACCTTTATATGTACATGTAGCATCTCACTTTTCCCTACCCCCATGGGAAGTTCCAGCTAGTTCGAGTCTGTTCTTTCTCCCTCCCTTTGCTCGAATGCCCCAAACTGTCCGGTCCGCTTTCCGCTCTCTTTTTCTTGACCAACTTTCACTCTCATTCTCATTGCCATGCTGTGTAACCACAGATGGCTCTAAGTCTTCTGAGACGCGCGTAGGTATTCGCGCAGTGTTTCGGACAGTGTTGTACAAGGGATTTATATCTTCGGCTAGTATTTTTTACAGCTGAAATTTATATGCCATCCTTACAGCATTATCGTATTGCATCTATGCCTGTGGCATATTTGTGGTTGTCTCAGACTCCCTTAGTGCTTTACAGGCTATACAAAATTTGATAACCTCACCTTAGTCCTCCATATCAAACTTTGGCTACGCTGATCTTTACCAAGCATAAAAAGATATTGTTTTTTTGTTTGGGTCCCTGGTTCATGTTGATGTACAGGGCAATGAACAGGCAGACTCTGCTGCACGGTCCAGCAGTACCAATGGACCTACCTAGTTTCTTATAGAGGTATTTCCATTTTCGGGGACTATTTTGCTGCAATATCTTCCCAACTTCTCACCCGTGGCCAACAACGTTGTTCTTTATATGCTCGGCAACAAACTTCAGTTCTATTTAAACCGAGTATGGTTACTGGCCGTCTTTCTTATCACCAGTGTCGAAGGTTGGGGAGACTACTCTCTCACATCTTTTGCATTGGCCATACTCGGTCTTACTCATGGATATCTCATGGAGAGGTGCCCTGTCCTCTCTGTGAGGTTTTTGCCAGGCTCATTACCAGTCATACATGATTCTGTTTGGACTGACCACTTTATCAACGAGCACGCAGAACTTTAACCTCCATCGTCGTATTCCACTACTGCTGCTCTCTCTTTACCTTCCTTCTCGCTGATGTGGACCCACCTATATCCGGACTCTCTCATTGACTTTTTTGAACAACAACTGACTTCCCATCACCCCTCTGATGCCTCCAGCCCTTACTACCTCAATCTCTTGTACTACCTCTATCGGCCGCATATCCCCTGGCCCCGCTCGTTTTCTGTAACCTATGTCATCCCTCCCCCCTTCTACAGGGCCCAATACTCTCGCTTCTTTCCCTACCCTGCCAGATGCTGCATAGCCCTTGTGGCTTAGCGCTTCTTTTTTATTATAATAATAATTCAAATCAAGCCTGAGTGAAGCTGGAGGCTACATAAGAGAGAATGGGCCTTGAGTGTTGGTGTTGCACCCTGTTGAAAAAAATCTGGGACTCAGGTTGCATTGGGACTGCCATCTTGGTGTCCATTTTCACAATGGCCTCGAGTTAAGAAGTACCTCACTCCTTGGTGGACTGGAGGTCTAGCTGTCCAAGTGATAGTTCTAAAAGTGTGGAAGTGCCAGAGAAAAGTGGAATTTTCATGGTTTTTAAAGGGCGTTGTACGACCAAAAGCAGTGCCCAGTGTATAACGTAATAGTGATTGATACCCAAGATGACCCAGAAACCGTCTACCTCTGTTGCTGGCAAATCTCATTCACGTTCACCTGTACCAGGACGAAAAAGGAAACTATTTCCCCATTTTCAGGACACAAATCTGAGCAGTGAAGTTTATAATGATAGTGATTTCAAAGTTATTGAAAATAGCTCGAGTTTCGAACAGAGAGGTGGGGATATATTAGGCAAATGAAACGGCCGTATGTTCGATGCAGCATGCGTTTCTGGTAGTGTGGTCTTATGCCTATCCAAAGGCAAAGGAGTAAATCTGGGGGATACCCTTGTGGCCCTACACCCAACTGGACAGTGGAAGATGAAGATATTGTTACAATGGGGATGTGTAATGTGCGTAGGGAAAGTGATGGTGGTGGTGATGCTGGTGGTGGCGATGGTGGCGGTGGCATGAGTCATGTGGCACAGCAGTGGCCATGGTACTACGGACACTGCTGCTCTCCACAACCACAACCGGACAACCACAACCTGCTCAACCACATCCTCATTTCAATATCGAACCCACAGCAGGACCGCATCTTGAATTGGGCATCAAGATGACGATTTTTATTCCCAATCCCCACGCTTTGATGAAAAACACAAAGTGGAATACGCCATGTGTACACTTTGGGGAAACAATACATTGAATAGTATGCCTTTCATTTATTCTTTGATGACACACCTGATGGATACACTATACTATGAGTACACCATGGCAAATACAATTTTTTCACCAGGATCACAGCCTACACCAGTGGAAGGACACAACTGTGTGCAGAGATGTACCTGTTCTTTGCCTCAATAATGCTTATGCTACGTGTGTATAAGCACCACTGTAACCACATAATGGTGGACGGAAATCCTGATTTCAACACAGGTTTTGTTTAGAGTCAATCGTTTTTTTTGATACTGTTATGGATGTGTTACACTTTTCAGGACACAAAACCAGGCCTGAAGAAGCGACGGTTATATAAGATAAGAAATGTGTTCATGGAACTGAAAACAAAAGTGTTGTATGATTTTTATTCCTTCAGGTAAGCTTTTATTGATTAGTCTTTGATTTTTGTTTCAAAGGAAGACTCATTCAAAGCAGTACATACCAGCAAGAGGAAAAACACTTTGGTATTATATGTTAGTTGTACTGTTGTATGCAAAAGTGGTTATGGTTTTGGATATAATTGGCACACTGTGCTGGCAGTTATACATTGTTATTGGGAATTCTCTGGTGATGTAGTTAGAACAATGATGGGAACCATATCTTGGTAAGGGGCATATTTTAATATACTAATAAACTGGTACACAAGCCCTTACTCAGTTGAATTCTTGCCGATCATTCGTGAACATGACAGACATGTGTGGCCAAAGGTGTATGGGTATTGTAAGTATATGCCAAGGTTCGATGCTGGCAGTCGCAGAGGTGAGGTGTAGGCCTTTGCTGCCAATGGACATCATGGGCATTTTCTGTTGCATGACAAGTGATGTCACATTGTTGACATCATGTTCACCCAATTGAATGGCAGACAGTGGCAGGCAGATAGAGAGACCATAAACCCAATCTAAAACCTGTAGCTGTCATGGACTACAACTCTCAATATGTTGCTTTAGGGAATAGTGTGACATGCGATTGGGTTTTCAGGATTGTTTGTACACAAGAGATTAAGTCAGTCATAAAACTTTTTTTCCATCTTGATATTTCCATGCTGAATGCTTATAAAATATCAAGTTGACGACCCACCCCCCAAAAATATGGTGAATTTTGATTTGTCAGTCATCAGGCAAATAATATTCAAAGTACAAGAAGCAAACCTTGCAGGAGACCAGTGCCACGAAATTACCAAACAAATAGCATCTTGTTTGAGGCCTGGTGATAACTACCCCATACAAACGCCTCCTACTGCTTTCAAGAAAAGTGCTCAGATGAGATGTTTTGTATGTGGACATACAACAAAACTCCCACAAAAATGCAGAGACACTCGTTTTATGAGTGAGGAGTATCAAATACCACTCTGCATATACCCATGTTCTAAAGATTTCCGCAAGCTGCAGCAGTTCTAGGAAAGTGTTCAGTGACTATACATATATATTATTATTTATTTTTTTTATTATCACACTGGCCGATTCCCAGCAAGGCAGGGTGGCCCGAAAAAGAAAAACTTTCACCATCATTCACTCCATCACTGTCTTGCCAGAAGGGTGCTTTACACTACAGTTTTTAAACTGCAACATTAACACCCCTCCTTCAGAGTCGCACGGACACCTGTACTTCCATCTCGGACTCAAGGTCTGGCCTGCCGGTTTCCCTGAATCCCTTCATAAATGTTACTTTGCTCACACTCCAACAGAACGTCAAGTATTAAAAACCATTTGTCTCCATTCACTCATATCAAACACGCTCACGCATGCTGCTGGAAGTCCAAGCCCCTCCCGCCCCCCCCCCCCCCCCATTTACCCCCTCCCTCAACCTTTCCTAGGCCGAACCCCTTTACCCCGCTTCCTTCCCTACAGACTGATTACATCTTGAAGTCATTCTGTTTCGCTCATTCTCTCTACATGGTCGAACCACCCTCAACAACCTTCCTCAGCCCTGTGGACAACATGTTTTGGCAATCCCGCACTCCTCCTAACTTCCCAAACTACGAATTCTCTGCATTATATTCACACCACAAACATTGCCCTCAGAAATGACATCTCACTGCCTCCAGCCTTCTCCCTCGCTGCCAACATCAATACACATGCTTCACACCCATATAAGAGCGTTTGGTTAAAAAACTATAACTCTCATTACATTCCCCTCTTTGCCTCCAAGGTACAAAAGTTCTTTGTCTCACAGACTCCTAAGTGCCACCACTCCACTCTTTTTCCCTCATCAATTCTATGATTCACCTCATCTTTCATAGGACCATCCGCTGACACGGTCATCCCAAAAATCTGAATACGGTCACCTCCTCCATACTCTCTCCATCCAATCTGATATTCAATCTTTCATCACCTATCTTTTGTTATCCTATAACCTTACTCTTTCCTGTTATTCACACTGTAATTTTCTTCTTTTGCACACCCTACCAAAATTCATCCACCAATCTCTGCAACTTCTCTTCAGAATATCCCAAGAGCACAGTGTCATCAGCAAAGAGCAGCTGTGACAACTCCCACTATGTGTGTGATTCTTTATCTTTAACGTCCACGCCTTTGCCAAGACCCTCGCATTTATTCTCTTACAAAACCCCATCTATAAATATATTTAAAACACCACGGTGAACATCACATCCTATGTCTAAGGCCTACTTTTGACTGGGAAAAAAATTTCCTCTTTCTACATACTCGAACTTGAGCCTCACTATCCTCGTAAAAACTCTTCACTGCTTTCAGTAACCTACCTCTACACCAAACACTTGCAACAACTCTGCCACATTGCCCCTATCACACCCTGTCGTATGCCTTTTCCAAAATCCATAAATGCCACAAAAACTCTTTAGCCTTATCTAAATATGTTCACTTATAGTTTCACTGTAAACACCTGTTCCACACCCCCTACCTTTCCTAAAGCCTCCTTGTTCATCTGCTTAATCCTTATTTTCCGTCTTACTCTTAATTCTTTCAATTATAACTATACATACACTTTACCAGGTATCTCAACTGACTTATCCCCCTATAATTTGGGTGGCCCGGTGGCCTGGTGGCCTCTAAAGCTCCCGCTTCCACACGGATGGGCCGGGTTCGATTCCGGCGGGTTGGAAACAGTTCGAAACCGTCGGTTCCTTACACCTGTTGTCCTGTTCACCCTAGCAGCAAATAGGTAACCGGGGTGTTAGTCGACTGGTAGTGGGTGCATCCTGGGGGACAAGATTAAGGGACCCCAATGGAAATAAAGTTAGACAGTCTCGATGGAACGCACTGAACTTTCTTGGGTTATACCTGGGTTGGCAACCTCCCGGGAGTTAAAAATCCGAAACGAAATCTTATTCTTATCTTATCTTATACTTATCTTTTATCCCCTTTGCCTTTATACAAAGGAACTATGCATGCTCTCTGCCAATTCCCTAGCGTACCTTACCTCTTTCCATACATTATTAAATAATTGCACCAACACTCCAACACTATATCCCCACCTGCTTTAACCATTTCTATCTTTATCCCATCAATCCCAGCTGCCTTACCCCTTTCATTTTACCTACTGCCTCACGAACTTCCCCCACACTCACAAACTGGCTCTTCCTCACTCCTACAAGATGTTATTCCTCCTTGACCTATACCGAAAAATCACAAGCTTCCCTATCTTCATCAAATTTAACAATTCCTCAAAAATACTCCTTCCATCTTCCCAATTACTCTACTCCCTTTTAATACTCTCCTCTCTATATTTAACTGACAAACCATTGTTCTCTAGGCTTTCTCTAACTTGTTAATCTCACTCCAAAACTTTTTTCTTTTTTCAACAAAAATTTGTTGATACACATTCTCACCCACTCTTCTCATTTGCTCTCTTTTTACATTGCCTTCACCCACTCTCTTAACCTCTTCTTTTTTCTCCATATACTCTTCCCCTCCTTGCATCATTTACTTTGTAAAAACTTCTCATATGCTAACTTTTTCTCCCTTACTACTCTCTTTACATCATTATTGCACCAATCGCTCCTTCTTTCCCTCCTGCACCACTTTCCTGTAAACCACCAAATTTGACATGAACACTCTAACACTACATTTTTAAACCTTACCCCATACCTCTTCGGACCCCATTACCTAGTGCTCTCATTAGCCCATTATCCTCCAATAGCTTGTTTATATTTACCCTAACTGCCCTCCTCTTTTAGTTTATAAACCTTCACCTCCTCTCTTCCCTGATGCTTTCTATTCTCCTTGTATCCCTCTACCTTTTACTCTCAGTGTAGCTACAACTAGAAAGTGGATCTGATATATCTGTGGCCCCTCTATAAACAGTTTTTATCTTACAATACATAATCCAAAAACATTACTGTCATTTCGCCCTACATCATACTCTTGTATACTTATTTATCCTCTTTTTCATAAAATATGTATTACCTATAACTAAAACCCCTTTCTATACAAAGTTCATCATAGGCTCCATTATCATTTACACCTGCACCCCAAACTTACCTACCTCACCCTCTCTAAAAAGTTTCTCTACTTCAGCATTTCAGGTCCCCCTACCACAATTTACTCTTCACTGGGTTCAAAGGGCTCCTATTACATTCACTTAACATACTCCCAAAATCTCTCTTCTCTCCTCTGCATTATCTCTTCTCCAGTGCATACACGCTTATTGACCCACTTCTTCAATCCAACTTTACTTTAATCCACATTAATTCTTGATTTACACATTCATATTCTCTCTTTCTCCTTCCAACAGCACAAACCCATTATTGCTACCCCCTTTCCTTTGCTCTAACTCTCTCAGATACTCTAGATTTAATCCCATTTATTTCCCCCCACTGAAACTCTCCTACCCCCTTCAGCTTTGTTTCGCTTAGGGCCAGGACATCCAACTTCTTTTCATTCATAACATCAGCAATCATCTGTTTCTTGTCATCCGCACTACATCCACGCACATTTAAGCATCCCTGAATTGCAACCCCTGAATGGGTTGCAATGATTAATGTGTATATATATAATTTTTACCTTTTCATATAATTTTATATTGCTTATATTTGCGATAATAGCTAAATCGTAAATGTATTGCTTTATATTATTATTTGACTTAGTTATGTTGTTAGGTAGGAGTGTAACATATTATGTGCTCAGTTCAAGTCTTGATTGTCTAACTACTGTAATTATCGAACTTTGCTCATTTCCCTGCCGGCTTCTTGCTGGGCAGCGACCCACGGAGCTATCACGTGATCGATGGGGGGTGTCCTAACCTCGCCTGAAGTATTACTTGGTCTTAGACTCACTTGGTAGGTTGGATGTATTCTTGACAAGAAGAAGCCTAAGTCTACCTTATTGGCCCTTGTTGGAAGATAGTCTCTTGTTATTATTCTTGTTTGTTAAGTTATGGAGACTCTGTTCACAGAACATTGTATAGACTGGTGAATTTTCGACATTGTTACTGAGGTTGTGTGTTGCAAAGACACTCTGAGCAACTCAGGTCCTGAGCTGAAGCTTCTGACCTAACTTGTACTGGTATCTGTGTACTGTCACATTGGTGATTTTCTTATGCCTGACTAGATTTCGAAGAGTATGGGAGTTTTGTGACTTTTGTGGAGGATCTGCAGGATGTCCCTACTTAGTGTTGTTTGTTATATTATCTCCTTGTCTGATTGTGTTTGCAGTTGCTTTGTTGTATGATTTTGGAGCTTAGAAGATCTTTTTATTGTCAAGCCGACTGCTCTGGTTGCCAGTCAGTCAAGAATTAGTTTATGTGAGGGATTTGTCAGGAACTTGTTTTTAAGTCTAGTCGAGTCTTGAGACATAGTGAAAATACTTAGAGGCACTGACCTCCATACACACAAAATTACTTGTGCAAGTTTGTATTAATATCTTAGTAAATGTTAATGTAAACCAGACGGTATTAGAATTTATTAAATTGTGACTATGTGCTTTCGCACAATAATATTGTACTTGAGAGAAGTGATTATTCTTATTTGTGATATTGATTTAATTTAATTTGATATACGCCTAGACACTCAATTGTTAATAAATGGTATTAATTTTAATTTCTCTAGTTAGTAGCCATACCAGTTGTAATCCTGAAACACTAATAATTCCTACTGAAATCTCAATGGATAATTAGGACAAGGATACTGACTAATTGTTAACGGAAAACCAGTAACAGGCTGGGATGCTAGAAGGGCAGTCCTTTCTAGATATTCACTGGAAAATCTCTAAGCTTTTAGAATCGCGGATATTTTGTATTAATGGGGGCCTGTCCGGGATGCTCTTGATCCAAGGTGTTGGAGAAATTTTCCAGTTTGACGTACTAGTAACTCTATGGTCAAACACTTCGAGTACTTTCCTAATCTGAAGACTTTGAGTTTAGTCTTGTACAACATACCAGGTGGATGTATGTACCTGACTGAGTCTCTTGATCCAAGGAGATACACTCTTGAAGTCATTCTGTTTCGCTCCATTCTCTCTACATGTCCGAACCAACCTCAACAACCCTCCTCACCCTCTGGACAACGAGTTTTTGGTAATCCCGCACCTCCTCCTAACTTCCAAACTACGAATTCCTCATTATATTCACACCACACATTGTGCCTCAGACATGACATCTCCACTGGTCCGCCTTCCAGCCTTCTCCCTCGCGCAAACATTTCATCACCCACGCTTCACACCCATCATAAGAGCGTGGTAAAACTAATAACTCTCATAACATTCCCCTCTTTGCCTCCAAGGACAAAAGTTCTTTGTCTCCACAGACTCCTAAGTGCAACCACTCATCTCTTTTTCCCTCAACAATTTCTATGATTCACCTCATCTTCTAGACCCATCCCGTGACACGTCTACACTCCCCAAATATTCTGAATACGTTCACCTCTCCATACGCTCTCCCTCCAATCTGATATTCAATCTTTCATCCACCTAATCTTTTTGTTATCCTCATAGCCTACTCTTTCCTGTATTCCACCTTTAATTTTTCTCTTTTGCACACCCTACCAAATTCATCCACCAATCTCTGCAACTTCTCTCAGAATCTCCCAAGAGCACGAGTGTCATCAGCAAAGAGCAGCTGTGACAACTCCCACTTTTGGTGTGTGATTCTTTATCTTTTTAACATCCACGCCTCTTGCCAAGACGCTCGCATTTACTTCTCTTACAACCCCATCAATAAATATATTAAACACCACGGTGACATCACACATCCTTGTCTAAGGCCTACTTTTACTGGAAAAAATTTCCCTCTTTCCTACATACTCTAACTTGAGCCTCACTATCCTCGGTAAAAACTCTTCACTGCTTTCAAGTAAACCTACTACCTCCTACACCATACACTTGCAACACTGCCAACATTTGCCCCCCTTATCCCACCCTGTCAACGCCTTTTCTAATCCGAAGAAAGAATGCCACCAAGACCTCTTAGGCCTATCAAATACTGTTCACTTTTATATGTTTCACTGTAAACACATGGTCCACACACACCCCTACCTTTCCCCTAAAGCCTCCATGTTTCATCCTGCATCCTATTTCTCGTCTTACTCTTAATTCTTCAATTATAAACTCTACCCTACACTTTACCAGGTTACACTCAACAGACTTATCCCCCTATAATTTAGCACTCCTTTATCCCCTTTGCCTTTAATACAAAGGAACTATGCCTGCCTCTCTGGCCACCCTAGGTACCTTAACCCTCTTCCATACCATTTATTAAATAATTGCACGAACCACTGCAAAACTATATCCCCACCACCTGCTTTTAAACCATTTCTATCTTTATCCCATCAATCCCCCGCTGCCTTAACCCCTTTCATTTATACCTACTGCTTCACAACGTCCCCCACACTCACAACTGGCTCTTCCTCACTCCTACAAGATGTTTTCCTCTTGCCCTATTACACGAAATCACAGCTTCCCTATCTTCATCAACATTTAAACAATTCCTCGCAAAATATTCCTTCCAATCTTTCCAATACACCTGGTAGTATGTACTCAGCCCAACTAGTACAGTGTATCACACCTGTATCTACTTATACTAGACCAGATCTAGACTCTCTAGAGATGCTGACGAGGTGCCTCGAATTAAGGACTGTCCAGGATCACGTTAGATCCTTACTCTCCTTACCCCCACTGGTCCTATCACTCAGGAACATTTTTGAGAGTTTTGAACACCTCATTAATGTTGCAGACTGCACAAATAGAAGGCACAGAGGAAATTGAATGAAGAAGATGCCAGAAGAATATATTCTCTTGAAGACAACAGACTGATAGATCACAGGACACATTTAATGTGCAGAAAGCTGCATCAATGGTTCCTAAGTTTTTGAGAGTGACTTAGACACCATTTGATGTGTTTTGAGAACCAGGCACTGCTATGAACTGGCCACGTAAGCACTGGGCCTACCTTGTTGCACACGCTTTGACAGGAAAGCTCAAACTGTAACTGGCGCTTAACCATTTGCCAAGTACATTAGTTATGATGCTGTCAAACAAACTATTCTAGAGACATATAACTTGTTACCAGTAAGTTATCAACGTGCATTTCGTACGTTACAATGACGACAAGATCAAACTTGTGTAGAGTTTGCTAGTAAGAAAAAAGTTGCATTTGAGAGGTGGTGTAGGTCTACCAAGTGTAACAAATATGACAGCCTTGTTCAGTTGTTACTACATGAAGAGTTTAACAACTGTATGTCTGCTGACTTACAAGAATATCTGATCTATCATACTACCTCAGATATTCTGGAAACCTGCAGCTTTAGCATACAAATTAATGAGATTCTCACAAACTTGTATGTATAAAAAACAGAGAAACAAGTAACTAAAAATTTCCTAAGAAGTTGGCAACTAAACAGCTGCTCATTTTGCCGGCCTGATGTACTGCTACTGTCACTTCTCAGTACCTTTACCTGAAAAACACTTAATCCTGAATCTGGTCTCTGTGGCTAACAGAAATCTGATATTGAGAAGAAGAAAGTATTTGTACCTATTGTAACAGAAAAGACATGCTAGAGAGTATTGCTATAAGTTTTAAAAAGATACGAGAGAGAGTCGTGCGGCTGCGCCCTTTACTCAGCGTATCCTCTTCCGAGCAACAAGGCACCCAAAACCCTAGTAATACTTCTGATCCTAACTGTATTATATAATATTACTCATATACATGACTACGTCAGAGATGTATCTGACAAAAAGATCGTTTCAGCCTGAGTCCTTACTTTTCGAGAGGTAAAGTAGGATTTGACGAATCACATCTGAGATAATACTTTCAGAGACACTGGCAGTTATCTCACATTATTAGAGAAGATGTACTGCCCATAACTGATGATCCCATTGCAAGATAGAATGTATTGTTAGAAGCTATGGAGGGCTGTTATAAAAGTACCTCTTCATAAAGTTTTACATTGAAACAAGCTATTAACTGGTTATATTTCATGGGTAAATCCAGTGGAGTATTTCCTATCAGCAGGCCAGTGGACTTGTTGATAGAGAACGATATCTTCATGCTTGTATATTTAAAGAACCACTGTATGACTTGATAAATAACACTGATGATATAATGCCATTGAAGCTTGTAGAGAAAAAGCCTATTTTATTTCCTCTCAGTGCAATTACTAGAGCTATGTGCAATGTTTCAACAACTATTCCCTGTCTCCTGTTGAGTTAAGTGGATGACAATGATTTTGGCTTGAATATGTTGTTTAGTGATGCTCTGCCCCCAGGATCCATAACATACCAACTCTCCCCTGTCAACAACTAGTCAGTGACCTGAGACGTTAAATTTCTAACTCATATGATTAATCAAGATCAGTTGTTGATCAGTCACTGGAAAAGACTGAGAATGATAAGCAGTTACTGAGAGTGAAGCAAAAGGATCCGATAACTGTTAACTATTATATAACGGTGTACTGATGGAGAAAAAAATACATGTAATTGTTCAGCTGATAGTGTTTCCACCACAGTCAAGTACACGCAATAGTGTTCCAGTTACATTTCGTGAACAAGGGCCATTTATTTTGCTCACAAGTCCCTTGGAGGACATTTGGGTGTCAAGAAGACACTTGGTAAACCTGGCAAAACATTTTACTTGGCCAAAGATGAAGGAAACAGTAGCTGATCATGTCGAACGTTGCCACGTGTGGTCAATGACAGGCAAGCCACACAACACACCTCCACCTGCTCCTCTCATTCCTTCACCGTGGATGTGAACCATTCTCACGTCATATTGTTGATTGTGTTTGGTCCTTTGCCTATAACCAAACTAGGGAACCAATACTTATTTACTATTAATGGACGCTGCACACGCTATCCTGAGCTATTCCTATGAAAAAATTAATTCTCATGCTATTGTGAGAGCGCTATAAATTTTTCCTCCCAGTTGATTGCCACGAGAGATACAATCAAGATCAGGGATCTAATTTCACTTCTATTAAGATCTTTCGAGAAGCATTTATCCCAACCCAGGAATAAAGTCTGTACTTTCAACCGTTATCATCCACAGTCACAAGGAGCTCTCGTAAAGATTTTCATTTAGACATTGAAGTCTATGATGAGAGCTTATTGTGAACATGGGGCTTTGTCTGGGATGAGGTAATAACCTTTTCTTCTGTTCGTAATGAGAGAAAGTTAGCAAGAAAGTCCACGGTTTTAGTCATTTGAATAATATTTTGGACACCAGTGCGTGTCACTCTCGCAGTGTTAAAAGACGTGGTGACAGAAAATCAAATCCATCATTGAGTACTTCACCTTCAATTAATGAAGCAGCATTTGACAGCCGCTAGATACCTTAGCTTTCGAAAAACCTAGTTTTCAGCAGCCCCAAGCAAGAATAAGCAACATAATGACAAGCGTGCTGTCTCCTGCTCTTTAAAAGAAGGAGATAAGGTGATGGCTCGGAAATTAGTACCAGGTCATCTCTACAAGCCAGGTATGATGTCCCCCTGGAAGTAGTGAAAAGGCTTAGCCCGACGTAAATTATTTGGTACGTATGCCTTGGAAACAAGAAATCTAATCATGTGTAACCATGTTTACCAACTTATTAAGACATACTATGCTAGTCCTCTACTACTACATCTATTCTTCCTAGGACCGAAGAAGAAAACATCAGTCTACCTGACAGCCCGAAGGGGGGGTGTGGAGGTGGTTTTAGAAAATTCAGTGACTCACAGTCACTAGACGATTTCTTGTAACCTTGAGATTGATAAAGCCTGGTGATATTAAAAACAAGATTTTGCATTTCCTGAATTGTTCAGTGATGTTCCTAAACATTGTACTCTAGGTGTAACATGACATTGAAAATGTACAGAAGCATCACCCATTAAGCAATCGCCGACTTATAGGATGAGTCCAACAAAGCATAAAAGCATTGAGAGAGAGGTTGATTTCTGTTATCTCACAGACTTATTGAGTGCAGTAAAAGTCCTTGGCATCTCCCTGTATTTTTAGTGGCCTAAACCTGATGGAAGTTTTCCGGATGTACACTGATTACAGAAAGTGAATCTGTCACCTTGCCTGATGGTTACCTCTAACCTCGCATGAGATGACCTTACTGACCTGTGCAGGAAGCCCAGTTTTTTCAGGCCGTTTAGATCTCTTAAGGAAGGCTATTATCAAGTCTGGCTTACTGAAATGTGCTCAAGAAGAAAATATCTGCTTTACTGTTCAAGATGGATTGTTTAACTACCCCATCACACCCATTGGCCCTATGTAACGCGGCTATCTTCATTCCAACATATAATGAACGAGTTGACCCACAACTTAGGAGTAGAAGCCTACCTTGGACGACTTACTGTGTAAGGACGAGTGGAACAGCACTTGACGCATCTCCGAGCATTGTTTGAGAGACGGCCGCACTACAACTTCACTGTGTAACTTAGCTAAATGTAGTTTTGGTCCAAAAGCAAGATTACCTATCTAGGCTTTTGTATCGCCAGTGAGGTTGCTCCCTATTTGAGGCTAAGGTTCGTAGCAATTTCTGAATTTCCAGTGCCACAGATAAAGAAGGGAGTACAGAGAATTCCTGGGTATGGCAGGATATATTGTCAGGTTCTGTCCAAACTTTTCTCAGATTGCAGCTCCCTCTCACAGACCTTCCTAGTAGCAAAGTTCAGTTCACTGACTAGAGATTGTTTCAGGAGGACCTCGTTCAAAGGATGCAACGTTTGCTCTCCTCTGCTCCTGTGATGAAGAGTCCTATTTCAATCTTCCTTCTGTATTTTTTACATATAGATGCTAGTGGCTATGCAGTGGGTGCTGTGCTCTCCAAACAGTCAACATCCACTGATATTCTCCATCCTATATGTTACTATTCATCTAAGCTTAAACAACACCAGAAAATATGCCACTAATTGCGAAAAGAGGCCTCCCCCCCTAAGCTCTTGTGGTGTCCTTGGAACATTTTGACATGCAATTGGCACTTTTCCCATTTAAAATTAACGTTTTTTTCAGACCACAATCCCAATCACTTGAACATTAACACTATAAAAGTAAAAATGCTGGATCATGAGGTGGGCCCTCAGAATCCCACCTTAAATTCTTTTAGTATAAAAACATAAGTGGTCCATTGTAATGTAATTGCTGACGCCTGTCACGTCCTAAAAATTATCTGTTACATTAAATTAACGTAATTTTATGCCCAAATACCTTTTGTTACTTTGCTATGTCAATTAGTAGAGTAACTTATCCAATAACCCTCCAGCCAATAATAACTATGTATATACTCATGTCATGTCTAATTATTATCTCTATACATTCACAGTAGTGATTGTGTGGAGGAGGAGACATAAGCTGAGTGTTTGAGGGGTAGTGTTGTGTGGGCGATGTATACTGACGTGGTGAAACAGCCCTGCCGCAACTCCCAATCCATTCCTCACTACACACCTAAGCTGTTTCATTTCACAGATGTCCAACTGCATAGAATTCCACAACCACTACTTAAGTAGAAGGATGCTATGATTGAGCCGCAACCGTGCCCATGATTGTCTACATACCCGTTCTCTACATTCTACACTGTTGTACATAACCATGAGTATGCAGAGATAGGATACTGTGTACTGCGCCGTAGTACTAGGGGCATGGTCCTAAGAAATAGAAACTGTGAAATTATAGAAGAGCTTGGCACAAGAGTGACCTTTCATTATTTTTTATAATTATATTTGTTAGTAATGTAACCTGAATAATCAAAGTTTTAATGTGAAAGACATTTATGCCAACTCCTAATGCGACCATTTGTCATTGTTTCGGGGGGGGGGGGTGTTGCAACCCCCTGATGGGTTGCAATGATTATAATATGAATATTATAATTATTACCGTTTCATATAATTTTTTATATTGCCTTATATTGCATAATAGCTAATCGTAATATGTTTTTTTTTTAAAAAATTGCTTATATTATTATTTGACTTAGTTATGTTGTTAAGGTAGGAATGTAACATATATGTGCACATTCAAGTTTGATTGTCAACTACTGTAATTATCGCTCTTGCTCATTACCCTGCCAGCTTCTTGCTGTGCAGCGACCCATGAGCTATCACGTGATCGAGGGGGTGTCCTCACCTCACCTGAAGTATTCAGTCTGGTCTAGACTCCTTGGTGGTTGGACGAATTCTTTGACAAGAAGAGCCTAAGGTCTACCTTATTGGCCCTTGTTGGAAGATCATCTCTTGTCTCATTATTCTTGTTAGTTCTGGAGACTCTGCTCACAGAACATTGTATAGACTTGGAGATTTTCGACATTGTACTGAGGTTGTGTGTCACAAAGACACTCTGAGCAACTCAGGTCCTGAGCTGAAGCTTCTGACCTAACTTGTACTGGTATCTGTGTACTGTTACAGTCGGTGATTTTCTTATGCTGAACTTAGATTCATTAGTATGGGAGTTTTGTGACTTTTGTGTAGGGCCTGCTGATGGTCCCTACTTAGTGTTGTTATATTATCTCCTTGTCCTGATTGTGTCGCAGTTGCTTGTTGTATTGCTATTGGGCTTAGCATTCTTTTTATTGTTCAAGCAGACTGTTCTGGTTGCTAGTCGGTCAAGAAGTTAGTTTATGTGAGGACTTTGTCAGTCACTTGTTTAAGTCTAGTCGAGTCGTGAGACATTGCGAAATACTTAGAGCACTTACACAGATACACAAAAAATTACTTGTACATATTTGTAATATCTTAGTAAATGTTAATGTACCAGACGGCACTTAAGAATTATAAATGTGATATGTGCTTTCAGCACAATAATATTGTACTCAAGAGAAGTGATTATTCTTATTTTGTTGATATTGATTTAATTTAATTTGATATATACCTAGACAACTCAATTGTTAATAAATGTATTAAATTTTAATTTCTCTAGTTAGTAGCCTACCAGTTGTAATCCTGAAGCACTAATAATTCATACTGAATTCTAATGGATAATTGGACAACGATGCTGACATAATTAAACCAACCCCCGGCCTGGATTGAACCCACGGTCAGAGAGTCTCAAAACTCTGGACCATCGCGTTGGCTAACACGACGTTCTGGAGTTTTGAGACTCTCGGACCGCGGGTTCAATCCCAGCCGGGGTATGGTTTGTTTGCATTGCAATTTCGTGAGTCATAGTGACTAATTGTTATGAAAACCCAGTAACAGGCTGGATGCTAGAAGGGCAGTCCTTTCTAGTATTCACTGGAGATCTCTAAGCTTTTAAAATTGCATTTTTTGTAACATAAACAATGCTTTGTGTTGTTTGTGTAAACAAGTTTTATAAACAATCTAATAGTGATAATGTTTGTGCAGTTATTGTGTTGTAAATAATGAATGTATATTTGAACACTGCACCTTACTTTGGTCTCACAGGCCACATAAGTTACTTAGAAAAGAAAAATATTGGAAAATACAAGAAACCTTCGAGTTGGAGTAAATAAAAGAATACTTGGTGAGCGGCATTTGCCGCTCTTGCCATTCACAGCTCATTTTCTGCTAACTTTGCGCCTCTGTATCTCGGTAAATACTGATGGTAAAAAAAACATTTTTAGGCTTAAAACACTCAGTAAAATAATCCTAACATTTTGGTAAGAAATTTTTTTTTTTCGAATATTTTGCAACATAGAATGAAAAGGGGGGGGACAGTTACAGAAATGGGCTTGTGACAGCCAAAGGGTTAATAAAAGGTTAATGTCAGGACTGATGTTTGTAATCATATGACTAATGCAAGCTTAACAATATATAAGTAGCATAAAAATAACTATTAATATTGGAGGTGATATGAGAGCTTATATATGCACAGATTCTCAACAAGTAATAATACAAAAATATAAAGTTGAAAGATGGTAAAAAAAAAAAGTCATTGAATAAAATTTAAATAGTAAGATTTGACTTCATGCAAAATTTAAGGCAAGCAATATCACCATAAACAAATGTATGATTATTAATAGAAAAATAATGAACTATTATGATGAGGTAATCAATGGCACCTAACAGAGTTTTGCACTATTGCATAAACAGCAAACAAGAAAAAGGGCTGATTGTAATAACATCAGCTATTATAGACTGCACACACTAGAGCAAAAAAAACAAAACAAAGAAAAATGTAGGAGTTTAACTAATGGATGATTGCAAAAGTATTTACAACTGAATTAAAAGAATAGAAAGTTTATCACTTAGTAACAAAAAAAAAAGGTGGGTTCAAAACCAGTTGGTCTTTGAGTTTGAGGATTGTAATTGCACTAATTATTATAGATTTGCACATCAACTAGAGAATAAAAAAAAAGTAGTTAACCTTAGGCAAACAAGGTGGAGATCTTGAGGTGTTTAACAAGAATATATAAAATATGAGATAATGATATGGACAGCTTAGAATCACTGTTGTCAGATTGACAAATATGGACATGAGAATTAGGTTTTACAGAAAAAAAAATCGGAAAGAAAAATTGTTATTTAGGGTCTCATAACACTGCTTTTTTGTGGAAAGAGGGTGTTACAAACTGGGCGTTTTCATTCTTACTTCAGTTAGGCCACTTCACTTAAGAACTATTTTTAAATCATGTGCGGTAGAAATGAAGTATCTCTTTCCTGTTGATTCCTTTTTGACTGCACTTTTGCGCATCCTAATACAAAGCACTGGTAAATTTATGGTCATATCTGTAGCTTTCTTAGTCTGAAAAGGAATTATTTTGTGTTATTTTTTTTCAGGCATTCGTTGACATAAAACATTACTCAGGAAGAAAAAGGGCACTCCCCCGGACATAAGCCTATGAAAAGACACAGGCTTACCTCTTTTGATGTGTGTCCAATGCTGGTGGTGACTGCAAAGTGAAACCTTTATTGGTGATCACTATGAAACTCCCAGAGTGTTCAGGAAAAACAATGTTGTCACCCCCCCAAGCTAATTTATGTGGTGCTGTGGAAGGGCAAACAGTAAGGCATGGTCACTAGGGACTTTCCATCTAATGAACTGGTTACAACGTTGTGAACCACTTTAGGAAGGTCATAAAGGAATGAGAGGTACAAGGTATCTATGGACAGATATGTTTTGCGACAGAATTCCAGTGACTCTGAAGCTGGTCCGAGTGGCATTAAAAGAACAAGGTAAGTAACCCCATGAAAAAGACTTGCTTACCTCAAGTGCTATGGAAGGGGATTCCCCTTCTTAAACACTAAGAAGATCAAACTCGTCGCCCTCCTCCACTCCATCCCGACACCTCCTCCCCTCCTCTCTTGCTCTCCCCCTCGCTCTTCCCCCCCCCCATCCCAACCAATCATCACCATATACTTCACTTAAAGGTAAGTTTCATGTAACTGAGCCTGTCTTCATCAGTTTATGTGTATTAAAAATAATATTTCATTTCTTAAATTTTTTTTATATACTCCAATACTTTAGGGGTTCTTGCATGGATTAATTGAATTTCCATTACTTCTTATTGGGAAAATTAACTTGACAAACGATTATTTCAATTAAACGATGCTCTCAGAATAGATTAATATCGCTGATGAGTCCACTGTATTCGGTACGATTTTGTAACAAAAATATACCCTGAAACATTAAACACTAACATGCTTTATCCTTGAATGAACTTGTTGTATGTTTCACAAGATGGTTTTTTATGATTAAAACATTCCAGACCACCAGACAATGTTATGATTTATCTCCTGTATGTACTCTCAAGGAGGTGTCACAAAGACTTGCTTTCTTTATTAAAACATTTCAGACACTCAGAACAATATATGATTTATCACTGTATGTACTACTCATAGGTGTCACAAGACTGCTTTCTTTATTAAAACATTGTTCAGCAGACACTCAGAACATTAATAATGATGTTATCTCCGTAGTACACTCATAAGTTTCCACAAAACTGCATTTTGATTATCTCCTGTATGTACTCTCATATGTTTCACAAAACGCTTTTATAATCAATAAAACATTCAGACCAACTCACAACTTGATATGGTTTATCTCCTGTATGAACTCCAATGTGTCTCACAAGACCTTGTGCCTTTTACACTAAAACATTTCAGAAACTCAGAACATAGATATGGTTTATCTCCTGTATGATACTCTTCATATGGGTCACAAGACTCCATTTTTGATTAAAACATTTCAGACACCAGAAACATTGATATGATTTATCTCCTTTACTTTACCTCATATGTTTCACAAGATTGCCTTTTACAACTAAAAACCATTTTCAGACACTCAGAACATTGATATGGTTTATCTCTGATGTACTCTCATGGTGTCACACAAGACTACCCTTTTACACTAAAACATTTCAGACACTCAAGAACATTGATATGGTTTTATCTCCTGTATGTACTCTCATGTGTGTCACAAGACTGACTTTATCTATAATAAAACATTTCAGACACTCAGAACATTGATATGTTTAAATCTCCTGTTATTACTCTCATGTGTGTCACACAACCTTATTTATACTAAAACCATTCAGACACTCAGAACATTGATATGGTTTTTATCTCCTGTATGTACTCTCATGTGTGTCACAATACTGCTTTTTATACTAAAACATTTCCAGACGGGACTCAGAAACATTGATATGGTTTATCTCCTGTATGTACTCTCATATGGGTCACAAGACTGCCTTTTTTGATTAAAACATTTCAGAACACTCAGAACATTTGATATGATTTATCTCCTCATGTACTCTCATAATGTTTCACAATTGCCTTTTACACTAAAACATTTCAGACACTCAGAACATTGATAATGGTTTATCTCCTGTATGTACTCTCATGTGTGTCACAAGACTGCCTTTTACACTAAAACATTCAGAACACTCAGAACATTGATATGGTTTATCTCCTGTATGTACTCTCATATTGATCACAAGATTGCCTTTCCGATTAAAATATTTCAGACATTCTGAACATTGATATGGTTTATCTTCTGTATGTACCTCATTGTGTCACAAGACTGCCTTTTACAATAAAACATTCAGACACTCAGAACATTGATAAGGTTTTATCTCCTGTATGTACCTCATATGTGTCACAAACGCCTTTTACATAAAACATTCAGTGACACTCAGAACATTGATATGGTTTTATCTCTGTATGTACTCTCATAGTGTCACAGATATTTTTTACTAAAACATTTCAGACACTCAGAAACATTCATAGATTTGTGTTCCATTATGTTTTTCCATATTTTTTTAAATGAAAGTATTTCATTTAAAATATTTTAGTCATACAACGTGTTATAAGTAATCTTCCTTATATACTCACATCTCTATTTCATGAATTTTTTTAAAATATTTTGGACACTGACACATGGTTTTCCTTTATGAACATATTCTCATGTTTAAGATTTATCAGGCAAACTTTTTTCTAATTAGGAGCACTAATAAAGTTCACATTGTTTGTTAAAACGACTATCATAATTTTATTTGCGTTAAAACATTAATTTTTTAAATATGAACTACAAATACACTGTAACAGACACACCAACATTATTAAATTATTATTATTAATATTATTATTATTTTATTATTATTATTATCTGCTTTGTGTTTAAACAAATTTTCCTCTGTATTCTTTTATTGACCCTTTGAGGGTCAAATCCCCAGTCCTAAAAATTCCCCACAGGGTCTAAAAACATTATTTTTTCTTAGGAAATCATAATCTTTTACTGAATTTAATAAAATAAAATAATTTTTATAAAGAAATGAATGAAGTTATACTCTTGTAAATTTGCTGTGTCAGAAATATTTATGTATTGGCAATTTTGCCCATTTTGGAGTCATGTTTTTTGCCAATTACATAGTCCATTAAGCCAAATTCTTAGCTATTTTCACTAGTATGTGTTCATATTTATCTATTAAGCACATAACATTGCACCAATTCAACATTTCAACTTCCCAATAAAGTGATTAAAAAGTGTAAATATGACCAATTTCACAACAAAATTCAACCATTTCCAATTTTCAAAATAGGATCCCAGAATAATCAATGTAGGCAACCTGCACTAAACTAACATTCTGCTAACTTATTAATTACATTTGTAGGCTTTTTACAGATGAATTTCATTCGATTTTTATTCAAAATTATTTTTATAACACATACCAAAAAATAGAAAAGTATTACTGTTATTCAATATTGTAATAATTGTATAAATAATATCAGTCAGCAAACATTAAAACCCACCAGCTGATGTGTATTGGACACGTGCTGTTGGTTTGTTTTCCCTCTAATATTCGCAAAACAAAACATATTCTACTACTCCGAACTCAATTCAAGCTTTTTTTCAGCACTAAATCATCAAAGTCATTTCTTGTATACATCTTCATTCCAACATAGTGTTTGACCAAGAACAAAAATGCAACTATAAAAAACATATGAAAATACACCAGAACTTTCTGTTTTTAATCAAAAAACACATTGCACTTTTTTTTTCTAATTATCAACTGCCTTCAGCAAGATTTGTTTTTATATAGTGCACACTTACACATAGATGCATTCTCTCATATTTAGGCCCAAATTTATACTCACAGCTTATCTGAGTAAGCTGAGTTCAATGAATTTAGAACTGCAGCTTGGACCCCAGCTTAAAGTCATAGAACTAAGTCATAGAACTAAGTCATAGGAATCTCAAAGGAATTAACTGCCAATAGCATTTTTAGATAGATATTAACATATCAAATGCCAAAATTTGTTTAATTATAACAGCTACTTAAAAAATCCACAGAGAACATTGTTGCCTTTTTCTTGAAGTACTGAAGATATAGTGCCTGGTAAGGACACAACCTTGTAGTCCTCCACAAAATACACCTGCAACAGAAACAAGAGTCCGTATAGTAAAATATTCCACAATTACCAACACAACATAATCATACCAATAAGTTTTTTCTCTATTGCACAACTTCAGGGTTTAATTTAGTTTAAATGTTTATTATGCACCCCATACCATCTGGTGGGCGGTAGTCAAAATATTATCGGAGGTACATAATTGGTCCAGGAACTGGGCTCAAGTTTTGATAGCTGAGCAAGTTTACAGGAGGTAATGAATCACAATTTACAAAGGTAAATGAACTCACAATTTACAAAGGTAATAAACTCCAGGTAGGTCTATCACAATCATGAGACAAGTTACAAAGGATTTACAATTAACAGAGGTACACAATGGGTCCAGGGACGGGTCCCAAAGTTTTTTGATGGCTGAACTAGTACAAGGTAAAGAACTCACAAGTTACAAAGGTAATGAAACTCACAAGTTTCAAAGGTAATGAATACTGAAAGAATGGTTACTTAGTTTAAACATGGCTGCAATCATGAACAAAATTTTTAGAGTAATGACAATTCACACTTCCACACCCCGTCACACTGTATGAGTTATTGTGCAAATGTTGATTGGGCTGAGTCTCTCTCTCACACACACACACACACACACACATACATATTCATACACACACACACATAAACACACACCACACACCACACACATCCACACACACAACACACACACACACACATAAACACACACACACACAAACTCATACACACATAACGCACACACATCATACATACACACACACACACTCATACACACACACAACACTCATACTCACACACACACACACACACACACCACACACACACACACACACACTCACACACATACACACAAACACACACACACACACACACAAAAGAAAAGGAACGGCCTCTCAAAGTAAATTTTCAAGGCAGAATCATCAAGAACCGAACCATGATCCGCAGGAGAAAGCACGCTGAGAGCAAGCAGGAGTTCCGGAGTGTGTACACTCGACCGAGACAGAACACAAACGAAAGGAAACAATGAAAGATAGAGTTCAAAAACGAAAGAGAAATGGGAGGAAATGAAAAAGGAGAGCAGATGCCCCAGAACAAATGGAAGGACAAAGCGCACCCCCCAGAAACACCTGCAGAAGGACTCCAGCCCCACCACCCAAGGCACTGAACAATCCCAAACCAACCATCTCACAAACCGATCCCTCTGTTTCCACCCCCCGCACCATCACAGATACAGTATTAGAACCAGAAGTTGAAGGTTGGTACACAAAATGCAGATGGATTAACGAATGAAACATGAGGAATGGCAATAAAGATCAATGAGAAAGTCCCCAGACATCATAGCATTACAGAAACAAACTCATGAGACAATAAAGATGCAATCTTCCCACCTAGTACACCAGATCATAGGAAAGATAGAAGGGGCAGGGGGGAGGTGGGGTTGCTCTGCTCGTAAAAAACAGATGAGACATTCGAGAAAATGGAAAGGAATAGATGAAGTCGGAAGAAAGAGACTGCATAGCAGGTACACTTCATTCTGGGAACACAACAGTGGTCATTGCAGTTATGTATAATCACACCACAGAACTGCAGGAGCCAGAGAGGAATATGAAGAGGCAACAGAGCAATGGTGGACACACCTTGCTGAGGTGGCAAGAAGAGCTCAACTCCAGCAGAGCAAAAGTTCTGGTATGGGGGATTTCAACCACAGGGGATTGACTGGGAAAACCTGGATGCCACATGGGGGTCCCGAAACATGGAGAAAAGCCAGGATGTTGACGTGGTGCTGGAAAACCCTCATGCACCAACATGTTAAGGACACACCCCAGAGAGAGAGGGAGTCTGAACCAGCAAGATTGGACCTTTGTTCACCCTGGCAGCTCAGACATTGAGGACATCGAAGTATGGAGAGTCCCCTAGGAGCTAGCGACCCACGTGGTTTCTGTGCTTTTTGAAATACATAGTAGAGCTGCAAGTGGAGAGAATAACAGGAGTAGAATGGGAAAAGCTGACTATAAAAAGAGGGGACACATGGGTTGAAGAACTTCCTGCGGAGTCCATGGACGAACTGGCGGGAAACCAGAAAATGAAATGATGAATATGTAGCACCAAAATGCAAGAGGCAGGGAAAAGGGTTCATTCCCAAGGGCAACAGTAAAGGGGAAGACCAGAACAAGCCCCGGGTTTCCCACCCGACGGTGTAAGGAGGCAAAAACAAATGGCAATAGAGAATGGAAAAAGTACAGAAGGCAAGACAAACGAAAATAGGGAGATCAGTTGCAGAGCCAGGATGAGAACGCACAGAAAGGAGGAGGGCCCAGCGCCAGTAATGAAAATGACATAAGCACGAGAATCAAGACAGCCCGAACTGTGTATAGCCCCCACAACAGAGGAAGACAACAGCAAAGACCAGGTGATTAGATAAGGACAAAAGGTGGAGAACTCACAAGAAATGATCAGGAGGTATGTGAGGACTGAACAGAGATTTTAAGGAATTTTTAAAAAAAGTAGAGACAGGAAGGGGTGTGGGAAGACAGAACAAAGGGAACATCAAGAGGGAATATACCAACAAGTGTTGGATGACATACGAACAACTGAGGAGGAGGTGAAGAACTCTTAAGTGACCTTGACACCTCAAAGGCATGGGACCGACAACATCTCCCCATGGGTCCTTTAAAAAGGAGCAGAGATTTCTGTGTGTGCCTCTAACCACAATCTTCAACACATCCCTTTAAACTGGGCAACTACCTGAGAAATGGAAAACAGCTAATGTATCCCCAATTTTAAAAAAGGAAACAGAAACGAGGCACTAAACTACAGACCTGTGTCTCTGACAGTATGTGTGCAAAGTCATGGGGAAGATTATCAGGAGGAGAGTGGGCAACACCTGGGAAAAGGGAAAAAGATTTAAAAAGAAAACCAGCATGGTTTCATGGAAGGCAAATCTGTATCACAAACCTCCTGGAGTTTTATGACAAGGTAACAAAGTAAGACATAAAATTGGGGGGAAACCCCAAACTAGGGAAACTAACTTAAAAATTTTTAAATAACACACACTAAAGGGAACACCATATAGGAATCCAACAAGACCGATCTTTGGAATATCACTTGGGGCCCTTTTTAAAGTAATCGTTTCAGGGAATGTATTTTTTATATTTCACATTGGTAAAAATTAATAATTTTGCCAGGCCCCTAATGTGATGAAGAATTAAGGCGGGGAAAGCGGCTGCAAAAATGAATTTTTTGTCCGTAATGTTTCGAAATTATAAAATAAATAAAAAAAATAAAAAAAAAAGAGGGTTGGGTAGATTCGCCTAACTCAGGGAAGGCCTTTGACCATCCCCACAAGAGGAATTAAGTGCAGAAGCCCGGAGAAAAGGCATACCTAAAAGGGAAGCACTGCATGGATAAGGGAATACCAGACAGGGAACCCCCACCGGGCAAGGACGTGAAAAAGGAAATCAAGGTTTGGGGGCCCAGAGCGGTGTCCCACGGGAAAATTTAGGGGAAATGCATTTTTAAATTTTGGGGGAAAAGAATAGGGGAAAAAATAAGACTCAAGGTTCCCCGCGGGGGAAAAGACAAAAGGGTGAAAGAATTAAATGGACAGGGGAGGGGAACAGGGGAAGGACCTGGGAAGAGGCTGACAGGGCCAAATTTTTTCTTCTTTTAGCCAAATTAAAATTTTTAAATTTGGGGGGGGGGAAAGAAGAGCAGAAATAAAAGGGGGAAAAAGAAAAACCCCCCAGGGAAAAAACCGGGGGACCCTAAACCCGGGCCCTACCGGGGGCCCTCAAACCCAAAAAAGTGCCTAGGGGTCAAACCCAAAACCCATACCAAAAAACCAACACACAC
>NC_069457.1:31712283-31740516 GCF_026875155.1 Cherax quadricarinatus | reverse complement strand
GTCAGACAGCAGTGGGTACGTCAATGCCCACAGAAATGTACTGTCGTCCTGGGTCGCAGGCCATAGGTATGGAGCCTTACTGGGCCGTCTTCCGTACCAGTAGTAGTGGGAGGAGGGATAGACGGGTTGTCCCTAGCATTGGTCTGATTGTGGCGTTGCAACTCACGCGACTCCAGCTCTGCTTCGGCCTGCACATGGTCCACATACTTCATGTGATCAAGGTGGGCTTCCTTAATAGTTCCCGTAGCAATCTCCCTCACCTCGAACTTATTGCCACGGAGCTGTTGTAGGACACGGTAAGGACCCACAAATTTTGGGACAAGTTTGTGCATACCTGGGGTCTGCGCTGGGTTGAGCAACATAACTTTGCAACCTGGTTCCACTTTGCTTTCCTTGGCGCGGGCATTGCGTTCAGACGTGAACCTATCAGTAGCTTTCATAAGGTTCTCTCGGACCCGCTGGAAGACAAGCTGCATTGTCCGCATCTTTACTACACTGGGGTTATCAGTATCATAAGTAGGTCTAGGTGGAGCAAACAGAATTTCACATGGTAAGCGCTTGTCATAGCCATACAAAGCAAAATGAGGTGTCTCTCCGATTGAGCTGTTGAGGGAGGAATTTAATGTACACTGAACATCTGGGATAGCCTCATCCCATGTAGTACAACTTGGGTAAACGGTTACCTTGAGCACCTCCAGGACTTTGCGATTTGTACGTTCAGCAAGACCATTACTCGCAGGGTGGCGTGGAGCTACTGGCACTTGGTGAATATTAAATCTGGAGCAAAGATCCTGCATTATGCCATTTATAAACTCAGACCCATTGTCTGACAGAAGGACACGTGGGCAAGTATGACGAAGAACAACATGCTCACGGAAAGCACTAGCGACCGTTTCGGCGGTTTTATCAGGAATGGGTACTAATTCACTGTACCGCGTCAAGTTATCTACCATTACAAGCAGGTGCTTATTTCCCTTCTCTGAGGTCGAGAAGTTCGTCAACAGGTCGACAGAAGTTCTCTCCCAGGGCTCCTTTGTAATGGGATACTTTAGAATGGGGTTAGGACCTGTAATGGTACCCTTGTGCTGTAGGCAAACAACACACTGGTGTACATGCCTGGCAATGTCCGCTGCCATCTTAGGCCAGAAATATTTCATTCGTGCCTGTTTGATACTGCGGTCCTTCCCCGGGTGCGCTACACCTGGGACATCGTGGATCAACCTAAGAGTAGCTGGTATCATGGACTCCGGTATCACCAGTTGGTATATGTTTCTGCCGGGGTCCACCAGCTGTGCAACACGGCACAGTACTCCTTGGTTGACCACCAAATCCTTCAGTGGAACGGGAGACTTGACCTGTAAGTCAACATCCTCCTTGGTCAGGAAACGAAGGACTGGAGACCACACAGGGTCCTGTCGTTGGACTCTCTCGAGATCCTCAATGGAGAACGAATTGCCGACACTCACGAATGCTATATGCCTCGACAGGGCATCAGCTACAACATTTTGCTTACCTGGGACATAGCAAATTTCAGGGTTGTAGTCATTGAACATGAGCGACCACCGAGCATGTTTCCCGAGAGGTTCTTATTCGCAAAGAGGGCCAATAAGGGGAGATGATCTGTGTAAATCTTGATAGGATAATGATAGATAATGTGTGGGCGATGTTACTGCATGGTGAAACAGTCCTGCCACAGACCCCCCCCTCACTACACACCTTAAGCTGTTTCATACACAGATGTCCATACTGCATAGCATTCCACAACCACTACTTAAGAGTGGAATGCTATGATCGAGCCTCAACATGCCATGATTGTCTACGATATCCTGCCTCTACACTGATGTACATAACCACGAGTATGCAGAGATAGGATACTGTGTACTGCCCTAGTACTAGGGGCATGTCCTAGAAATAGAAACTGTGAAATTATAGGAGTGCTTGGCACAAGAGTGACTCATTATTTTTTATATTATATTGTTAGTAATGTAACCTGAGTAATCAGTAATATAAAAGACATTTATGCAACTCCTAGTGCGACCGTTCGTCATGTTGGGGGGGGGGAGTGTTGCAACTCCTAAATGGGTTGCAATGATTAATATGTATATATATAATTATTACCTTTTTATATAATTTTATATTGCTTATATTTGCAATAATAGCTAAATCGTAAATGTATTGCTTTATATTATTATTTGACCTAGTTATGTTGTTAGGTAGGATGTAACATATTATGTGCTCAGTTCAAGTCTTGATTGTCTAACTACTGTAATTATCGCTCTTTGCTCATTTCCCTGCCAGCTTCTTGCTGGGCAGCGACCCATGGAGCTATCACGTGATCGAGGGGGGTGTCCTCACCTCACCTGAAGTATTCAGTCTGGTCTAGACTCGCTTGGTGGTTGGACGTATTCTTGACAAGAAGAGCCTAAGTCTACCTTATTGGCCCTTGTTGGAAGATCATCTCTTGTCTCATTATTCTTGTTAGTTCTGGAGACTCTGCTCACAGAACATTGTATAGACTTGGAGATTTTCGACATTGTACTGAGGTTGTGTGTCGCAAAGACACTCTGAGCAACTCAGGTCCTGAGCTGAAGCTTCTGACCTAACTTGTACTGGTATCTGTGTACTGTCACAGTTGGTGATTTTCTTATGCTGAACTTAGATTCATTAGTATGGGAGTTTTGTGACTTTTGTGGAGGACCTGCTGATGGTCCCTACTTAGTGTCGTTATGTTATCTCCTTGTCCTGATTGTGTCGCAGTTGCTTGTTGTATTCCTATTGGGCTTAGCATTCTTTTTATTGTTCAAGCAGACTGTTCTGGTTGCCAGTCGGTCAAGAAGTTAGTTTATGTGAGGACTTTGTCAGTCACTTGTTTAAGTCTAGTCGAGTCGTGAGACATAGCGAAATACTTAGAGCACTTACACACACACTCACAAAATTACTTGTACATATTTGTAATATCTTAGTAAATGTTAATGTACCAGACGGCACTTACGAATTATAAATGTGATATGTGCTTTCAGCACAATAATATTGTACTCGAGAGAAGTGATTATTCTTATTTTGTTGATATTGATTTAATTTAATTTGATATACGCCTAGACAACTCAATTGTTAATAAATGTATTAAATTTTAATTTCTCTAGTTAGTAGCCTACCAGTTGTAATCCTGAAGCACTAATAATTCATACTGAATTCTAATGGATAATTGGACAAGGATACTGACTAATTAAACCATACCCCGGCTGGGATTGAACCCACGGTCAGAGAGTCTCAAAACTCCAGACCGTCGCATTGGCTAACGCAACATTCTGGAGTTTTGAGACTCTCTGACCGCGGGTTCAATCCCGGCCAGGGTATGGTTTGTTTGCAATCGTGTCATTACGATTTCGTGAGTCATACTGACTAATTGTTACGGAAACCCAGTAACAGGCTGGATGCTAGAAGGGCAGTCCTTTCTAGTATTCACTGGAGATCTCTAAGCTTTTAAAATCGCGTTTTTTGTAACATAAACAATGCTTTGTATTGTTTGTGTAAACAAGTTTTATAAACAATCTAATAGTGATAATGTTTGTGCAGTTATTGTGTTGTAAACAATGAATGTATATTTGAACAATGCACCTTACTTTGGTCTCACAGGCCACATAAGTTACTTAGAAAAGAAAAATATTGGAAAATACAAGAAACCTTCGAGTTGGAGTAAATAAAAGAATACTGGGTGAGCGGCATTTGCCGCTCTTGCCATTCACAGCTCATTTTCTGCCAACTTTGCGCCTCTGTATCTCGGTAAGTACTGATGGTAAAAAAAATATTTTTAGGCTTAAAACACTCAGTAATATAATCCTAACATTTTGGTAAGAAATGTTTTTTTCGAATATTTTGCAACATAGAATGACAGTGTCAGAAATGGGCTTGTGACAGTCAAAGGGTTAATGAAAGGTTAATGTCAGGACTGATGTTTGCAATCATATGACTAATGCAAGTTTAACAATATATAAGTAGTATAAAAATAACTATTAATATTGCACTGGAGGTGATATTAGAGCTTATACAAGCACAGATTCTTAACAAGTAATAATACAAAAATATAAAGTTGAAAGATGGTAAAAAAAGGTCTTGAATAAAATTTAAATAGTAAGATTTGACTTACAGTACAAAATTAGGCAAGCAATAAACACCATAAACAAATTGTATGATTAGTAATAGAAAAATAATGAACTATTAAGATGAGGTATATCAGTGGCACCTAACAGAGTTTGCACTATTGCTAGAAAGCAAACAAAAAAAAAGGGCTTTCGTATTACTCCAGCTATTATAGACTGCACACACTAGAGCAAAAAAAAAAAAACAAAGAAAAAATGTAGGAGTTAACTAATGGAGGATTGCAAAAGGTAGTTACAACTGTATTAAAAATAGAAATGTTTATCACTTAGTTAACAAAAAAAAAAAAGGTGGGTTTCAAAACAGTTGGTCTTAGCTTAGGATTGTATTGCACTAATTATTATAGATTGCACACACTAGAGAATAAAAAATAAAGGAGTTAACTTTGGCAAACAAGATGGTGATCTTGAGGTGTTTAACAAGAATATAAAATATGAGATAGTGATTGGACAGCTTAGAATCACTGTTTTCAGATTGACAATATGGAAATGAGAATTAGGTTTTACAGAAAAAATCGAGAAAAAATTGTTTTTTTAGGGTCTCAGTAACCCTTGCTTGTGGAAGTGGGTTACAATGTGTTTTCATTCTGACTCAGTTAGGCAGCTTCATTAGGAACTTTTTTAATTCATGTGCGGTAGAAATGAAGTATCTACAGTATCTGTTGATTCCTTCTTGACCCCCATGCCTTATGCCATCCATACAAGCATGTTACAATTTTAATGGTCTCATATGTTTAGCTGTTCTTAGTCGTGAGTTAAAGGAGATTTTGTGTTATTTTTTTCAGGCTCTCGTTGACATAAAACTTGTTTTTATATTTAATAGATTTTTTATTAACAATTCACTTGGTTGGAGAGTTGAGTTGAATTTTTAGTACCATGACTTTCTTCCATGTTTGATGGAACTATCATTTACATTGCTTTATCTCATCACTAGGTATTCTGGAGTTGAAGATGAGCCTATATAAGTTGTAAAGGTGGTATGTTACATAATAACATAAGGCACAATACCTTGACTGGGAAACGATTCTACACAAATAAACCGACATAAAGAGCAGATAGGGACGGACGACGTTTCGTGTCCGACTTGGTACCATTGACAAGTCTACACTACAGAGGAGGAGCAGACGGCTATATATGGCAGGAGAGGTGGAGGTAGTAGTAGTGTAGAAGTAGTAGTAGTAGTAGTACAAGTAATGTATGTAATACCGACAGCGATGAATGACACATGCCCAAACCGGGCATCCACCGTAGACGTTTCGCCATCCAGCCATGACATGGATGGCGAATACGTCAACAACAAAGACAAACCAGACGCCGCCACATGTGTCTAATTTCATCAGTGGATGTTAGTTAGAAGAAGAAGATGTATTAGTAGTGGTGTGGTAGAATGTGGGAAAATAAGGAAGACGAGCCAGTCAAATTACAAAGGAAGGGGAGGCACTGCAAGAGAGCTAGAAACCCACAGGAGGTGAGAGCAAGCGCACCGAGGTTGCGTGATAGGGGAGTGGTGAAATAAAATAAGAAGGCAACTGAAACACGAGACAGGGAGAGAGAAAGACAACCCAGAGGAGAAAAGGAGAGAGGAAAGGGGAAGAGGAAGAAGAAAAAGAAGAAGAAGAAAAAAAAAAATGAGGATTCAGGTTAAGTCACGGGTGTTTCGAAGTTTGGAGCATTTGACAATGTAGTGGGGAGGAAGGCATCTACAGAGACGAACCCAGGCTAAGGTTCACAAGGAAGTAGTGTATATGAGAGGATTCAACTACACCGGCGCTGTTCGAGTTGGAAGTAGGAAGAAAGTTTTTGCAGAAGACCAGTAAATAGGATGTGACTCATGATCTCTGACGTGAACAGAAAAGAGCACTGTTTGTGTTCGGCAAGCATAACACTATTTTTGTGCTCCCTAAGTCTGTCAGAAAAGAGATCGACCAGTTTCTCCCAAAGTATTGAAGAGGGAAGGAGGAGCAAGAATAGCTAGGACACCAGGAACATCTGTAGAGGAGAGAGGTATGAAACGAGATTAGTGCGAAGAGTTGGTTTGTCTGGTCGGAGGTAAGCTGATGGTTCTAAGGGACGGAGAAGGAATGGTTGAGATTAGAATGACCGGAAATGTAGGGAAGGCAGAGGATCAGAAGAGTCTCCATGTGTAGAGTGTTTGGGAGAGAAGAAATTGCGTTTTAGCACGTGAGAGGGCGAGTCTATGCTACCTTCCCATTTCATAGACTCTGCCCTCTCAGTGCCTAAACGCAATTTCTTCTCTCCCAAACTCTTACTCATGGAGAAACTCTTACATCCTCTTGCCCTCCTACATTTTCGGTCTTTCTAATCTCAAACAAATGTTCTCTACCGTCCCTCCTTAGACATTCAGTTATTCGCCAGACGAACACTCTTCGCACTAATATCGATTTCATACCTCTCCTCCCTCTACAGAGTTCCTGGTGTTACTCTATTCTTGCTTCCTCCTGTCCTCTTCAATACTTTGGGAGAAAGAAGAATGGTCGATCTCTTTCTGAAGACTTAGGGAGCACAAAAATACGTTGTTAGCTTTTGCCGACACTAACAATGCTCTTTTCTGTCACGTCAGAGATAATAGCCATCCTCTGACTGGTCTTCTCTAAAACTGTCTTCCTACTTCCAACTCGAACAGTCGCCTTTAGTTGATCCTCTCTTATACACAACTTTCCTGGTATGACCTTTAGCCTGGCTTCGTTCTGTAGATGCCTTCTCTCCCACTACATTGTAAAATGTCCAAACCAACTTCAGAACAACCGTGACTTTAACCTGATCCTCATTTTTTTTTCTTCTTTTTCTTCTTCCTCTTTCCCCTGCCTTCTCCTATTCTCCTCCTGGGTTGTTTTCTCTCTCCTGTCTAGTGTTTCTGTTTCCTTCTTTATTTTATTTCACCATTCCCCTTTCAGCTCCTCGGTGCGCTTGCTCTCCCTCTGTGGTGTTTTCTGCTTCTTTTTACAGTGCTCCCCTTCCTTTGTATTTGACTGGCTCGTCTTCCTTATTTCCACTTCTACACTACCAATACTACTACCTCTTTCATTCTTCTACTACATCCACTGATGAAATTAGAACCATTGTGCGGCGTCTGGTTGTCTTTGCTGTGGACGTTTCGCATCAGTGGCTTGCTGGATGGCCGAAACGTCTACGGTGGATGCCCGTGGTGTGTGCTTGTGTCATTTCATCTGTCGGTATTACAACAAATTCTTGTACTAACTACATACTATACTTCTACACTTACTACTACCTCCACCTCTTCTGCTATATATAGCCGTTCTGCTCTCCTCTGTTGTTGGTGACTTTGTTCTATGGTGCCAAGTAGGACGGAAACATTCCGTCGTCTGTATGCTTCTGTCTTTTATGTGCGGGTTATTTGTGTGTGTTTGTATACATGTTTTTGGGTTACAATTGTAGGTAGAGGTTGCTTGTAATACAATGACTCACATAGTTGTTGCTATTCAAGTGCTCTTGGAATTGGGTTACTGATCTTTTAGACTATTGTTGGTATTCACAGACTGGGTTATGGGGTGCTGCTTTATTTTTATTGTGTTTAGTTTTATGGCTCAACAGTTGTGATCTTGTGAAGTTACTGTGTGTTAGTAGGTTTGTAATTCCTTAATTCTTGGGTTAACATGTCATTGGAGGTTTTAAGTTCCTGCATTTCCTGGGTTAGCTTGATGATTGTTTGGTTCTGGATCTTAAGAAGTTTTGCTATTTCTAGGTCCATAATGTTCATTTCATCAAATCCAAGGACGGAGTTAGCTTGGGCATTTGTGGAGGCGGTCATGTTTGTTGTTGTTTGGTGAGTGTTGCGGTGGTGGCGGTGGGTATTGAGGGTTGTGTCGTGGCTGGTAGTAGTTTTCCTTATGGTAATGCTTCTCTCTTATGTGGTGTTTGGAGTCTTGAGCTGGTTACTGGGTCTTCTTTTGTTGCCCTGACCCCTGGCCATTGACAGTGTTTTAGATGATCTGTAGACAATGAGTGAATATTGTGGATTTTCCCTTCGTCTGGTAGTGGGGCAGGTGGTGGAAGCACAAGTCTTATTTGTTGGTAACTTTGCGTATTTTTGGGTGATTTCTGCAGTTGATCTATATTATTCTGGATCTCCACATATGTTAGTGTTATGTGGGTCTTTACTAGACCATTTCGGGGTTATTGGGAACCTCAGGTGGAACTGAAATAGACGAGCAAGGTTCTTGCTGCTGTCGCTGTGGCAGCGGCAGCTGTGGGATGACTCCTGTGTCCATGCTCCCTCTCCATTGGATGTTAAAAGCACATGATAGGGTCTTCCTAAATTGGTGATGAACACTGAGTTCCTTGAGCCTGGGCCTAGGGTTTAGTTTAATATGTTTACTATGCACCCCATACCCATCCTGTGGGTGGTAGTCAAAAGATTACAGAGGTACATAATTGGTCCAGGGACTGGACTCCAAAGTTTTGATAGCTGAGCAAGTTACAAAGGTAATGAACTAGATCTGGTCATAATCATGACCAAGTTACAAAGGTAATGAGCTCCAGGTAGAGCTGGTCACACTCATGAATAATTGCAAAGGTAATGAATCATAAACTCGTTAATCATGAGAATTTACAAAGGTAATGAGCTCCAGGTAGAGCTGGTCACAGTCATGACAAGTTTCAAAGGTAATGACTGATAAACACGTTATGACATGATTAGAATCATAGACAAATTACAGAGTAATGAGCAGTTAACATCGTAGGGAATTATCCATTGGCCTACAACAGATGTTGCTAGCTGCTGTCTCTCCTCGGCAGACAGCCATGGCAATAATAGCAGCAGTTGCCCGGGATCTGCCCTGCTTTCACCGGAGCCACCAATCGACCCTCCCCAGAGGTCAGAAGCCAGTGACTCCATTAGCAGCCGCTGGGAGAGATGCCCTAGGGACATGTCAGCATCCTGGTGGACGCAGAAGTTGGTTTGAGGATCCCAGGCCCTCGTGTGCATGGGATGTTGAAGTTGTGGAACTGGAGTCCACACTGCCTGTGGCACACCTGACAGCTGCCTCGCGGTCGAACTCCATGATGCTGCCCTGTTGTGGAAGTTCTGTGAGGCCCGGCACTCCATGCAGTGCATCGCTGAACATCGTGGGTTAGGGGAGAAGTACCCTCTACAGATGGGGTGGCGCTGGGAGTTGGGTGGGTGAGGCGGGGAGATGCGCAGGGGTGAGGCCCCCCTTATGAGAGGGTCACTGTTTACTACACACGCCCTCCCCCTCCCCCCAAGCAGAGAGGGGGAGAGGTGCTGACTGGATGATTCAACAACACCAAACTCTTTAAAACTCCACCAACACTTTCATTATTCACGCTGAAACGATGCACTGGGAGTGTCCGTCGCTGCTCTGGTATCTTCTCAAAGCATTCACACTGCGGTTCTTGTAAAGTAGGGACCTGGTCAGCTTCTTTGACCAGGAGCTATCCTTGAAAATCCTCACAGCTAGCCGTATTGACCTGCCGCATCGGACCATGTGAGCCCTCGTGGGCCTAGGCAGAGTGCCTGTTCGAAGTCATTTGGATCAGGGTAATATCAGATAGGTTCGAGTCTTCTTTTATAAATTTCTGTCTTATAATAAATTCATTTAGGCCTTACTCTCAGTCTACTGGGTTATAATTTGACTTGTAGTTGTCTCATTTCCTTGCTGTCATCTTTGTAGACTCTTCTCTTGTAATTTAGGTGCTCAATAAGGGAAGTTCTCAACATTAATTTGGCATAAAAAAAATGAATATTTTTGGTTTTTTTTCAATTTCATTTATGGCTTTTGTTTTCTCTACAATTCTTGACTTATGTAAGATTCTTTTACTGAAATTCAATTTTTGCTATTTCTCTGACCAATGTCCCATACTTAAATATATGTTGGTCTGTTTAGCCCCCTTTGGGTATTCTTTGCCCTCGCCTGTATAGGAAGCACCTTTTAAAGTTTACATCTCCTTTTCCTTAAAGTAAATATAAAAGTGAAATAATTGAGCAGAACAATTGTAAATTTTATGCTTAGAATATTATAAATTATAATATATTGTATTCTTGCAGACATTTGTGTTAATTTTTACCCAATTATTTATACAGGATTTTTTGTAAAATTTTTCAAGCTTTTTTCTTATTGTCACTTATTCTTTTTCAAATATTTTTGAAAGATTTAATTTTTAGTATTTACTGATCTATGTAGAATCTTAATAACATTTACAGACAAGGATATTTATCCTATTTTTTAAGTTTTAACAAAATTTTCAGCCAGTTTACTTGACTTTATTCGTCCTATACTATTTGTGGTTTTCCAAATTAATCAATTATAAATTAAAGGTATTAATAAATAATATGAAAAAATTGTGTGGCCCTCCTGGGTTTATTGCTTTTTTATTATAATAGTACCTCTTCAAAAGGGCCCCTTGGTTGATGAAGAGGCCTTGTGTGAGGAATTAACATTTTGGTCTCCATCCTCAGACCAAACCAAATTTTACCCCAATCCCCTCCTACCCTACCCCATCCTCCCTTTTTCCCTTTCCTCCTCTTCCTCCCCATCTCTCCCCTATTTCCTTCCTCTTTTCAGCCTTTGGAATCTTCCCACAGACAATCTAGTTCCTAGGTAGGGGGAAGGGTACCAGGGTCCATCCCATTCCGCTGAGGCCCTTGGCATGGTGTAGTTGCAGTGGAACCTGGATCACCTGGGGATGTAACAATCCCTCTCCGGTCTTCCAGGGTTTGCTTTGGGTGTCTTTTGGATGACCAGTGTATCTCTGGAAGCTGCCTTTTTGATTCCAGGGGGTGGTGGCCAAAGAAAGGTATGCTTTGTGGGGGGGTGTCCAGCTACTCTCTCTTTGTCCCTGAGGTGGTTCGGTGGATGTGAGGTTGCTATCCTGGATTGCTGGTTTACTGGCATGAAGGGTAGGGTATGGCAAGAGTTCCGTGCCGCATCTGCACTACTTGTGGTGCTGAGGCCCCTTTTTGGGCCACAGGGATTTACGGCCCTTTTTCTCCTCCTAGGAGCTATTCCTCCATGTTCCCCCCCAGTCCAACAGGATTTCCAGACATTTGCCAATGATATTCTGGAACAACTAGAACTCCAAGACCTTCCCATCCTCAAAGTAGACACTTATGTTCTCCCTGCCCACAGGCACAGACATTACCCTTGCAATGTAGCTCACTTAACTTTTGACTGTCGTGATCTTCCGTCCTCTGTATATATAGCAGGTCACCGTTTACAAGTTTGCAAGGTGATCCCCACACTACAGCAGTGTAGAAATTGCTGGCATTTTGGTCATCCGGCAAAATATTGCAGATCCATTGCTGAATGCCTAGTCTGTGGTGCAGATGACCATTCCAGTCAAGCTTGTAGTCTCTTTCCCTCTTGCCTTAATTGTCATGAGGTTCACCCATCATACTCTCGCCGGTGCCAAGTTTACTTATATGAGCATGAAATCTATTGTCTCAAAGAGGCAGAAGCCTCCAAATGCTATGGCAGTCTCTCATCTATGCCTCCAAGCGAAATCCCCCATATTTCTTATTTCAAATTGGCCTAAAGCCCCTCCTCCTCTGGAGTCCCAACTTCTGCAGTTTCCCTCTGTAGTCACCCTTTCTGCAGTCACCGTCTCTAACCTTTTGCTGTTTGGACTCTGAGGCCCTACCTTGGCACCTTCCTTCTGTTCTCCCTCTTCCTCTTCTCACTCAAAAGTTTCTGTGTCAAACCAGACCTCATAACAACACCTACTCCTCATTGCCCCTCTCCTTCATAATTTTAAACCCCTCCCTATTGTTCAAATCTCCTTTCACCCCTTTTTTCCCATTTGCGCCCTGCTCTTTTTCCTTCCTGGCTCTGTACCCATTCTTCACCCTAACTGGCTCTGTTATGAGTGGGGGAGGTTCATCATCTCCCAGTATAGACCTCTTCCTTGTTCCCTCAAGTTTCTCCCTCTTCGCTCCCTCCCAGGTCACTTCTCTCCCATGTCACCTCCCAAGCTTCCCAGTTCCCTCTACTTTTTGTCCCCCCCTACTTTGGTACAATCCATTTTTTCCCTAATTTTTACTCCCCCCCCCTTCCATCTCAATATTGTACCACATACAACATCCTTATCCTCAGAAGCACTTGAAGCTATCTCAGAAAAATACTGAGGGGACAAAACCATTGATGGAGACTGATCCACCCCCTTTTTTCCCTCCTCCCTCTTCTCCATCTGACAACCCTTTCTTCACAACGACCCTATCCTTTGCTGCTTAAAAGCCTCCTCTACCTCCACATACAGACCTTTCTAACCCATAGATACCCTCTACCTTCTGCTTTCTTGTATCTTTCTCTTCACAATCATGGCTTATTTACAGTGGAAAATCCCAGCCCAGAGGTAACCAGGGTGAGCTCCAGGTGTTGCTCTCCCAGTTTTCCTGTTTGTATTTGTTTGTTGATTAATTAGACTCATGTGCAACTCTTGGGTATCTTTACAGGAAAAAATGTTTTTGCCACAGAGTGGGGTTTTATCAGTCCATTCAAAGTGACGTGAGAAAGGAGGAACACGCGCAAAACCTGTTGCCCATACCGCAGTCCTTCACAACCTCCCACCAAAATTTTGCCCAACCCAATTTTCAATTTTAAACCAAAAAAAGCTTTGAATTTTATTACCCCTGGCAAGTCCCACTCGAAAACCATCCTCTCTCACTCATTATTATCCAACCTAAATTTGAAATACCCAAGGTTTTAGCCTCGATAACCCTACTAGGGAAACTACCCTATTTCAAACCAAAACTTGCTGATCATTTCAAACTTAACTTGTTTAAATTTTAATCCATTTTGTGGTTCTTTCTTTTAGGGATATCCCAAGACCTTATTTATATCCCCTTTATTGATACCCATCTTCCACTTACAACTTGATCATGTTTCCCTCATCTTCATCTAACAATGAATGTAATTTAAGGGCTTCAATCTTCTTCTAAGAAGATTTTTAATGCTATGAAATTAATTTTTGTCATTCTATCTGTATGTTTTCTACAAATTTATGTCCATTCTGTTAATGGAACCAAAATTGACTGCAAAATTTAGATGAGGCTTTACAATGATGTATAACTGAAAAGATAAAACGCTGAACTTTTGTTGCTTACCTTCGAATATTATTATTATTATAATCAAAAAGAGCGCTTAAATCACAAGGGCTATACAGCACTGCAGGGCAGAAAGGAAAGGGTATCAAAGGTAAATAGAGAAAGGATGGTTAGGAGCAAAGGAGAACATGGGCAGCAATAAATTCAGAGTGGAGGTAGCAACAGATTGGGAGGTAAAGGATGAGGGTAGTGTGAAAGGTATCATCATCAGAGTTTTTGGAGTAAATCAGTTGTTTCAAGAAAGTCAATGAGGGGAGTCAGGGTTAAAGGAGGGTCCAACAGCAAGAGGGAAGGTAAAGAGATAATAGTAGAGCGGAGATGTCCGTTGGAGGTAAATTCTGCATGCTCATTGAGAGAGAGGGCAGTCCAACAGAATGTGCTAAAACTGCTACTGGAACCTGACACTTCTCACAGAAGAGAACAGGTGCCTCTCCATAAGCTACCAATGAGTAACGAGTGTGGCCAATGCGAAGACGGAGTAGTCTCCCAACCTCGACACTGATGACAGAATACTGCCACAGTAACCTATACTCAGTTTATTAGAAATAAAGTTTGTTGCCAAGTAGATTAGACCCAACTTTTGTTGCCAGATGTGTGTGAAGGTGGGTAGCTATTACAGCAATAATAGTCTATAAATGAAATACCTCTATAGAAACTGGTAGGTCATGTTACTGCTGACACGTGCAGACATTTCCATGCCTGTTCATTGCCTTGTACATCAACATAACAAGGGGCCCAACGAAAAACAAAGTTATTCTCATGTTTGGTAGAGATACGGCATAACCAAGGTATGGATACAGAGAACTAAGGGATGAGGTTTATCAAATTTTTGTATAGCCCTGGTAAAGCACTAAGGGAGTCTGAGACAACCAACAAATGGTGACACAGGCAAAGATGCTATACAGATAAGTGCTGCAAGATTGCATACAATTCGGCTGTAAAAATGCTAGCCTGAGGATACTAAATGTCCTCGCACGACACTGTCCAGAAATGCTTCTGAGAATCTGCTGTCATCAGAAGGACTAGAGCTCATCTGTGTACACTGTGATGGCATATAAGAAGAAGAGCGAAAGTGGTCAAGAAAAAGAGAGTGGAAAGCTACAATAGGCAGTGAGACTTCGTGCAAGGGAGCGAGAAATGGACTTGGAACAGCTGGAACTTCCCATGGGGCAGGGAAAAGTGAGATGCATACAAGAACATAGAAAGGTGCTACCTGAAGGGAAGACAAGAGTGAATGTAGCAAAGAGAAAAGGGATGGACAAACAGGGGCACGAACAAAGAATGTTCTACTAACAATGGTGACTATTCTATATATGGAAGGAGTTCGGAGATCATGAGAACAAATGTATAGCGAGGCAATGGTATCAGGGCGACAGAAAAAATATGGAATATTTTCTTCTGCATAGAAGCTTTCAACAGGCAGGAGTCAAACGAAACCAAGGCAGAAAACATAATCATGGTGATGGATGGGATTAAGGCTTGATAGAGTAAGTCGGAGAGGAAGCTGAGTAGATATAATCAATAATCACCATAAACAGTTTCGATAAGATGAGGGCCGAATTGTAGGCAAAGGAGAGTTTGACAATCAGCTCCCCATGAAAGATGACAAGGGTTTTAAGAAGGTTCAGCCAACTGTGACAAGTTGCTTCAAAGAGGTAAATGTGAGGTTTCAGGATAACCTACAATCAAAGAAGAAGGCCTAGAAACCCCGACCGGTATCACATTTCAGTGGAGACAGGAGCCATAGAGAGTAAACAATGGGTGATCAGGATATGACTGAGGTCTAGTGAAAGTAATTTGTGAGTTTTGGTACTGGAAAATTTAAACCCATGCGTGCTGCCCAATTGGAAACATGGTTGACTCACATGCTGGAGAGAAACTGTCATGAGGGTGGACAGTCAGATGCCCTGACAAGCATAGTGAAGTCATCAACAAGTGATGACCAAATATTGGAGGAATAAAATGCTCTCGCCCTGGACATTGATTGGGGAGAGCATATTATTAACACCGAACAGACAAAATGTCTGTCAGTTAAGAATTCTTAAGGAAGGATGGTAGATTGCCATTGGAGGCCTAAGGAGTGGGCTTGGGCCAAAATATTATACCCCAAGTTGTCCAAATATGGCAATAACTGAAGTGGTTATTTACAAAGCACTGTATAGCCCTTGTGGCTTAGCACTTTTTTTTTAATTATAATAAATAATATTTGCAAAAAAGCATACGAACATATACGTACCCAACTTAGTAAGGGGTCTATGTAGAACAGCCCTTATGAAATGTCCATATTGACTAGTGGAAGGACTGTTGTGTGTCTCTAAATACCACATTAAATGTTGATTTACCAGACATTCCATCACCTTGCAAACTGGCACGATAAGAGCTATGGGACATAGGGAGGCATATCCCATAGTACCCAGCTTGCGAAAAAGGAAACAATAGCAAGTATATCCACAGCTTGGGAAGAACTCCTTGTGACAAAATAAGATTGAAGAGGTGTAAGAGGACTGCAAGGCTGACTGATGTAAGTGGTTGTAACAATTACATCAGAATAAGAATGTTGTCTTGGCCCAGCTGCCGAGAATCGGCAAGCTTGAGAGTGTTCTGGACTCCAGTTCCTGAAGTGTTAAAAGGCACTTATAATGACTCTTCATTTGTAGAGAAAAATCAAAGGGGCCCGGGGGGGGGGGGGGGGGCTAACTCTCTGGCAGACTTTGAAAAAGCAATAGGGGCATAGATGTTAGCCCCTGAGAAATACGGACGCAGATGATTGCCATTTCCAATGGCAACGTACCAAGAGTGTTTGCTATATTACCACCAGCAACCCCCCAAACAGAGCCATGTCAGGAGAGTATTTACCACTCAGTTTCCATACTTTTTTTCCAGACTGCACTCGTAGAGGAAGCGATAGGTGATGGTGAAACATAATTCTCGCCAGAGTGCATTTAGCATCACAGGAGACACGGCGAGTGACCACACGCTTCTGCTTAAAATCGAGAAGCCTCTCAGTGTTCTATTGTACCGGTACCAGCCCCACTCAGCAACTTTTCAACGTACTGCACGAGCACAAGGTAGGAGACCACTAAGGACACGCACTTCTGAGAATGCCTGCCTGAGGTTTGGGTATAGATGAGAGCGGCGGTTAAAACAGAGGATGAGAGAGGTGTTGAAAGTCTCATCGTGGAGGTCGAAGACGAGCCTCGCTAAAAGCTCTTAGTTGTGACTAAAGGTCCCAATTTGCTTGTCAAATTGCCAGCAATGGGGCTATGAAGAGGCAGTGAATATGAAGGATAAGTAAGAATGGTTGAAAATTATTTCTGTCATGTAATTTGTGAGAACAGACCAGGTGAAGTCCCTAGTGGATGGAGAGAGATTGATGCCCAAAAGAGAGTATTGTACAAGGAATCAAATGGTGAGGAGTACCCTGTATTTAAAAACTGGAGGGGGTGAGATGTGAAGACAGCCTCCAACTGAATGCCACATGAATTAAAGTGAGACCCCCCCCCAGAGAAATGAATGACATTAAAATCGGCCGAGTAATAAAAGTGGTGGTGGTAAGGACGAGAAAAGAAAGGCAACATCCGGGATGGATCATACCCGGGAAGATAGAGATACAAGAACAATTGTAACCACTTACACAAATGGATTACGTGCTGCTGGTTAATGCAGTCGAAGTACAAACAAATAAGCTGAATGGGTACGGAATATCAATGCAGAGAATAAGGGCACTTTCAGATTAAAGGTCATCAGAAAAAGGATCCAAAGAATACAATAAATTATAGTCCCTGAGGATGGGATAGAATAACAGCAGATGTAATTTTGGTTCCTGTAAAGCAAAAGACCCAACAGGGTAAAACTGGGATAGCAATATCTGAAGCTCACCCTGATAACCTCTGAGGGCCGCGGATATTTTCACTGTAAATAAGCCAAGATTGGTAATGAAAAGATACCAGAAATCCACAGGTAAGGTATCTCACAGACTAGAGGGGTTTGAAAGTCACATGTGTCGCAGTGGAATGTTTCAAGTAGTGGAAGGAATGAGCATTGTGGAAGGAAGGAGATGCGCAGATGGAGGAAAAGGAAAGAGAAGGAACAGAGGGTGGATCAGTGTACCATTGATGATTTTAGTCACTGCAATATGTCTGATATACCTTCAAGTGTTTTGGAATTCAAAGACGTTGTTATGGGAGGCAATATTGGAGATGGAAGGAGGAGATGAGTAAGATTGTGGCAGTAATGACTGTAAACCAAAAGTAGGGGGAGATGTAAGACTGGGAGGGAACTGGAGAGAAGTGTGGGAGAGGAACAGAAAGGCAGAAACCTAGAAGGTGGCTGAAGAGGAAGCAACTTGTTCAGAGGCAGTAGAGAGGGGAAGAACTAGGTACAGATCTGGAAAGTAAAATTGGAGGTGGAAGAAGAAGAAGGGTTAAAGGAGATTTGAGCAATGGGGATTTTTTGGAACTTTTGAGAAGTAGAGGTCGATTGGGAAGAGGAGTTCGTTGAAGGTCTTGTTCGACACTGGGTTGGTGGGAAGAGAACACGAAGGTGTGAGAGCAGACTGAGTGTTTGAAGTAGGGACTCTGAGCCCAGAACCAAGCAAATAAATAGAGAACAGAGTGACTATGGAGGGGTAACCACAGAGGAGGCTGGCAGAGATTGGACCCTAGAAGTGAGGGACATTTAGAAACACGAGAATAAGAAATACGGGTTAGTCTCCCTTGGAGGCGAAGATGAGAAACTGCCATACATAAGAGAAGACCTTCTGCTTCTGTGAGGCAATGGAGTTTCCTGCTCATTTAAGTAGACCTGGAAGTCGCGAGAGTAAGAAGGGGTGAGCCTCATGACAATTAAGGCAAGAGGGAGTTTGCCCTACAAGACGTATTAGAATGGTCCATCGGCACCATCTGGCTTTCGGCTACAGATCTGCAGTATTTTGCTGGGTGACCAAATGCCAGCAATTTCTAAACTGTTGTGGTGCAAGGGATCACCTTTCGAAACTTGCAATCGATGAACTGCTAATATACAGAGGATGGGAGTTTCATGGGAGTTTCGAAAGTTAGTCGAGCCACTTTGTAAGGGTATTGTCTCCACCCCTCGGGACAAGGAAGGACATAAGTGTCCTACTTTGGAGGAATTGGGAGATCTTGGAGTTCCAGCTGTTCGAGAATGTCATTACCATATGTTTGGAAATTTTTTTCCCCCTGTTGGACATGTAGGGGTTAAGAATGACATACCACTACAAGAATTGAGGGAATGATGTTTTTTGATAATGACAGAAATATATCCGATATGTGAAAGAAGAGAAAGATCATGAGCTTGGGGTAGCATTCGGACAGTGAGGATGCATGACCACTCTTGAGAGTCATGAAAGAAAACTATCTCTTCCAACATGGCATTGGAGCTCCTTGCCAATACTATGGTCGAAAGATAGGCAATAGAGGAAGTCAGTCGTAAAGTAAGGAATTTAGACCATTGTTGTGGTCCGAAAACTGAGCGTGGAAAGGGGAGTGCATGATGTGTTGTCATTTCTGATAGAACGGGAAGGTGGCGAAGTATCACATCAGGGAATTGTCATAGACGATTTAGAATGGGACTAGAGTTGGTCCGACATGGGGACGGGCCTGGCTGATTCGAAAATTGTCGCTCCCAAGAGGGAGAGCCGGAAGCATAGTCAAAGGAGGGGCAGAGTCAGACATATCGAAGAGCCTCAGTCGAGACCAGTCAGTACTGAAGCGGGTGTTGAAACAGCACCAGCATGAAGTACAGGGGCACAGGAGTGTCTGAAGATGGTCAAAAAATGAGGCATGGTCAGAACAGTCGTGCGGTACCAGTAAGGGGCCTGGGGGTACCAGGTTCATGGACTAGGGCTTCCATGGTTAGGTTACTTTCTTTCTTTTGTTTTTAAGAAAAAAAAGAAAGAAGAAAGAAATTTAAATATAAAAAAGAATAAAAAAAGGGGGAATAGGGAGGAATAGTTCCTAGAGGAATGAAAGGGCTCGAAATTGCCCTCCGTGTCCTAAGAGGACCTCAGCACTTGCAAGTAGTGCAAGATTCAGCATCGAACCAATGCCATCCCCTACCCTTCATGCCAGGAACCAGCAATCCGGATAAGCAAACCTCATCATTGGGCCGAGTTACCTCTGGTGGACAAATAGAGAGGGCGGCCAATATCCCCCACAAAGCAATATCTCCTTTGGCCACCACCCCCAGAATTCGAAAGGAGGCCTGCAGAGACACCCATCACCCAAAAGACACCCAAAGCCACCCCTCATGAGACAGGAATGGGAAGGGAACAGGACATCCCCAGGCAATCTAGATTCATGCCACACTACACCCACGGCCATGAACCTCAACAAAATAGGATCGACCCCGGTACCCTTCCCCCAACCTGGGGACTAGTAGGTCCTTGGAAGAATCCAAAGGCCAAAAAGAGGAAGGGAATAAGGGAGGGATGGGGGGGTAAGAGTAGGAAAAGAAAAATGGAGGATGGAGAGGATGGGATAGGCAAGGGGGCTTGGGGTAATTAGGTTCTGTCTGAGGAAGGAGACCAGCAGGTCTAATTCCTCATCAAAGAGCCACATCTTGAATATAAATAACCGTAATCTGTTTGCCTTATAATTATGCTTAGGCATTTTTCTGGTCTTGGTTAAAGGTTATTGCTTATCATAACCCCAAAGCCCCTTTTTGCAATCTGTATGGTTTAATTCTACATTAGTTAACTTATTAAGTGCCTAGGGTTGTGGACCGCCCAAGCTTCAGAACCTTGGCTTTTTTCTACATTGAGCTGCATCTGCCACTTTTCTGACCTAGGTATTGAGTTTGTCTAAATCCTCCTGAAGTTCCCTGATATCTGCATTTGAATCCAATTACCTATCGTTTGTGTCATGGGCGAATTTGCCTCATTTCATCACTAGTCATTCCCTCATCAAGGTCATTGATACATATTATAAACACAATGGGCCCAAGACTAACCCTGCAGAATGCCACTTGTTACAGATCCCCACCCGGATTTAACCACATTTAATGGACACTCTCTGCTTCCTGTCTGTGAGCCATACTCCGATCCAATGAGAGCACTTTTCCGCTCAATGCCATGAGATTAGACAGGTGTTCCTTTTCTAATCTTGTCTAATTCATCGTCAATAAAAATCATTACCTAGATAAACCCCAATCAAAATTAGATATGTGCTCCTTATTATCTCAAACTCTCCACTGATATCTCAAACTCTCCCGTGGGTGACACTGTACTTAACCAGTTGGTAACCGTAACTTAACTCAGTGGTGACTTGTACTTAACTCTGTGAAGACGTGTCTAGTGTGGCTCTCTGTGAATTGAACAAGATGTCCTCTCTTCAGCAATCTACCAGAGCAGCTAAAGTAAGAATGGAGGATGGCTAAGCTTGAATACAAGTGACTGGCTGAGAAAAGAAGATTCGTAGTAATCCTCCTGTTGAGAATCCTCCAAGCCAAGAAAGGAACCTGACAGTGGCGGTAAAGCATGGAAGAGAGTTAGGATCAAGAGGTTTGATGGAGAGGTAGAATCAACGAAGACCCAGGAAACTGTTGTGGAAACATCGAACCCATTCTCCGTGCTACCTGACGAATGTGAAGTCGACTACTGGGAGCATCATGACAAACGATGCCCACCAGGAAGGTAAAAACATTGTTGTTGTTGGGGGGAGAGCCAGGTTAGGTACATGGATAGGGCCTCAGCCTTGAAGTATAGGATAGGAGGCATGAGGTGTGTTTTTCCTGGGCTGGATTAAGGATATTGTTTAGCCATCTGGATGACATCATGAGAGGTTAATTTGGTGCAATCCTATCATCTGTCTCAGTGCAATGAGACAAGATGTTGGCAGACGTAGTAGAGTGAGGACCTGTTACAGGTTAGGTCAGCAATAGAGATAATTAGAATTAAGGGTGGGGAACCCTGTCCCATATGAGGTATTTTGCTAAGGAAGAAGAGTTGGAAATGAATGGTTGTCAGGGCAAGTTGGTGTCAATTGCTGCGACAAATAACTGTAAAGGAAAATGCGGTAACATTCATTGACAAACTGGAACCTCTTCTATGGTAGAAATGACATGTTGCCCAGGGATGGAGTTCACGTTATTCTAGGGAATGGGGTGGGGGAACTGGCTAACTGCAGTGGAGGGAGCTGTTAGGACTTTTAAACAGGAATATTTAGTGGTAGGGGTGCTTGACGAGAAAAAAGTGAAGTCCCATTGAGTAATATGAGCTCTAGGAGAAGTAGTAATAGGCAGAATGAGGTAGATATTTCTGAAAGCCAAGGCACTACGTTACAAGGACAATAATAGATTTAGTAAAACAGGAATGAGCAAGAAGGGTAAGAAAAAGGAGGGTCATCAAATATACATTATGCTTATCTCACTAGTGCAAGAATATGATGGAACGAGTTGAGACTAGTTGCTATGCAGGGAAACAGTGATATATTTGCCATAACTGAGATGTGGTTTAATTCAAAATGTCGGGACATGCCAGGAGAATACACATCTGGGTATGTAAATTTGTTTCAAGTAGACAGAACTATCGGGAAAAGGGTGGTCGGGTGGCACTGTATGCCCGAGATCTCTTAAATTGTTGCATAAAAATGGGTATTAAGTCTGAAGTAACACATACAGAGTCTGTTTTGGATAGAATTTCAGGAGGCCATGAAAAATTGATTTTAGGAGTGATTACCGTCCCCACAAACTTAGGTAGAGACCAGCTGTTTCGAGTCTGTTCTTTCTCACTCCCTTTCACAAAAGCTCAACTGCCTACAGTAGCTTCCCACTCTCTTTTTCTCAATCACTTCTACTGGGGCCCATTCTCATGCATCGCAATGTACACAGATGGCTTCAAATCCTTCTGATGGCGTCCTGATTCCGACGTGGTCGTGTAAGAACATTTACTATCCTTACTAGCAAAAATATGTATGTCATTTCTAGCAGGCACTTATCCAAATTGCATCTATGCCTTGTCCTTCCATCTGTGGTTGTCTCATCACTCCCTTAGTGCTTTTAACAGGCTACTCTAAAATTGTACACCTCACCCCCTAGTTCTCCGTTATCCAACTTTGACAGTGCTTATCTCTACGAAGCATAAAAGATAACTGTTTTTTGTTGGAGTCCCCTTGGTCGTGTTTGACGTACAGGCAAATGAACAAGCGGGTTACTGGCCGTCTTCTTGTCATCAGTGTCTAGTCAGAAGCTACTCTCACCTCCGTCTTCCGCATTGGCCTACTCGACTTTAGCTAATGGTTATCTCATGAAGAGGCACTCTGTTTCCTCTCTGTGAGAAGTGTCATTTTCCAGTAGCAGTTAGCCACATCTGTTAGACTTCCCTCTATCAACGAGCACGCAGATTTACCTCCAACGTCTTCTCTGCTATACTACTCTCTGTTTACCTTCCTTCTTGATGATGGACCCTCCTTTAATCCAGACTCTCTTATCTTATTGAAGCTCTTGACAACTGACTCACTCCACAAACTCTGATGATACCTTTCCCACTCCCCCTCAGCCCTTTCAACCTCAATCTGTTGACTACCCTCCACCACTGCACTATCCACTGCCTGCTGTTCTCCCATAACTTCATAATCATCCCTTTCCTTTTGCCATCTGATACCCCTCGCTACACTTCACTGCCCTGCAAGCACAAGATAGCCCTTGTGGTTTAGCTCTTCTTTTATTATAATAATATTATTGTGAATTCACTGAATGAGTATTCAGGTAACTGAGGCTGTCAGACTCAGTGAACTTTGCAGAACCACTATGTTGTGAGCACACTGAATGAGCTGTCAGACTCAGTGAGCTTTGCAGAACACACTATGTTGTGGAGCACACTGAATGAGGCTGTCAGACTCAGTGAGCTTTTGCAGAACCACTAGATTTGTGAGCACACTGAATGAGGCTGTCAGACATCTGTGAGAAGTGGTGAACACACTGAAATGAGGCTGACATACTCAGTGAGATGTTTGAACACACTGAAAAATGAGGCTGTCAGACTCATGAGATGTGGTGAATCACACTGAATGAGTTGGTTCACCAGCCTCGACATAAAGTGCGATGACATCACACTGGGTACTGGGTACTTTGTCTGGCAGCAGCAATCAACCACTTCCTCCAATTGTCTCCTTTTCTGGGTTCGTAACGCAACTGTAATTGCATAAAAACGTATACTTCTGAAAATGGAAATTGGAAGCTGATGGATAACAAACTGGAAATGTGTTCCCCATTTAATGACTATTTTGTTGTCAGTTTTACACAGGAATACAATAAATGGTGGTTCCAGAAATTAACAGTTTATTCGGTTTCCTGATGATTTTTAAATTAACTAATATTACCTGTCCACGATGGACATTGTTATCAAAACCAGATAGACAAAGAACTTAATTCTCAGACGCAAGTGCCTTGAATCATCAGTAATTGCTGTTTCTAAAACAATTAAACAAAACAAAGGCAGTACCCATTCTAAATCTTAGCACAGAATCCTCCTGAAAACAGTAAAACCCTGCCATCACATAGTCCTCTCCCTTTTAATACTACACAATCACATTACAGATGGATGGTGTTACACTGAAACCGGCCTTTTCTAATTTTACCTGTACTGCATCCCTGTATATCCCATGGGTTATATCCTTTTACTCTTGGAAGCAAGTTAATTGTTCTGCATATTGTAATCACGCTACTCACCACACTTATATTACTTTAAGTAAGTATTATACCAATGCTGGCTCCTTCCTTAGGAAAATTAATGAATAGAAAAAGAATAATAACATACAAATTATAAACACTTTTATAGTTAAAATTGAAATATGAAACAATTAAAACATGAACTTTTATCCTACTTTAAAGAGAAATGAAAAATGAAATATGAAAATGGTATTTGACTTAAACGCTAATATGTACAGGTAGACTGATGCATCTGGTTGATGTTGTTGACACAGTGCATTGTAGAAATTGTAGCCATTGCCTGGTGATGGGGGTCGCAGCTGGTAAGAGACAACCCAACGACTATACAGTCACATTTCTCTATCCTTTAATGATCCGTCAGATGATAGGAACACAGTTTTTTTTTCACACACTGCAGAGATCGGAGTAGTTGCCTGGGGTTGGCTACACACAGGTAAAACAATCTTGGTGACGTCCCCAGAACCAAAGTGAGGTTAATAGTATAATCTCCTTCAGTACTGTCTCTGTAGTTGCCAGATGACCTGATCTGACATTCCAAGCTAGAGACAAAAGTTAACCACTGCTTAGAAATCACTCTCCGTGATAAGTAAAACATTTAAAAGAATAGTGAGCATGAAATAGTCAAGCAGTATGAACTTAGTCTCCATCAATAATTAAAAAAGTGAAGCTTTTAACCAATATATCACATTAATAATAGGAGCAGAGGCTTTTACTTACAGTTGTGTTAAGAAACATAAGAACATAATAAAGGAGGGAAACTGCAGCATGCCTGTTGCGACCATACTAGGCAGTCCTTTTCCAATTCATCATCCCACTCACAAAACATTTGCCCAACCCAACTTTCCAATGTGGGAGCTGTATCGATAATGATTATCCATTTGGTCGGAGCATCACATGTCACCTTTACAGGTGGAAAAAGTGGGGGGATAGCGGGAGGCTATACACTGACACAAACCTTAACAAGCACCTGGCAATCAAACTATCATCACCATTATACTCGCTCATTACTCTAATCTGTTGAACATTTCCGCCCTCACCCGTTTCCACAATTAAATGTCCACATTATTGCGCCTGTGTCCTTTTACTTTACAAACTGAAACAAAATAATCCCCCCCAGGGCCCGACGAGTTTGTTTTCCAGGGTACTCAAAGAATGAAACATAACATAAGAAAAAAGGGGCACTGCAGAATGCCTGTTAGCCCATACTAGGCAGGTCCTTCACAATCCAACCCACTAACAAAATATTTGCCCACTGAATTTTCAATTCAACCCAAGGAGGCAGCTCTGATGAAAACTCACACTCACACGAGCTTTTAAATCCTCTGCACAAAATCAATTAAACCAGCAATAAGAGAGCCTACTAGACTGGAGAATACACTAGACCTCATCTCCCACATAATCAATGATGATCTGATAAGAAATGTCCCCATATCAAAAACAATATACTCAGATCACAACAAAATTGAGGTTCAGACATGTATGCGTGGACCCCAGACCGACATATAATGAGAACTAGTCAAGAGGGAGCATTCACCAAATTCAACTTCAATTACAAAAACATAAAGTGGGACCAGGAAAAAACCAATTTCCTAACCGATATAGCTGGGAAGATATACTAAGCAACACAGACCCCAACTTATCCTAGATACAGATTAACTCAGTCAAGCAACTCGATGTTTGCACAAGGCTTTATTCCTCTAAGAAAAAGGAGGAGTAGATGTAAAAATAAAAGAGACAGGCGCTCCCTTTCAGGCGACGGAACAGAATAACAGAGCGGCCTAAAAGAGGTCAATCAATATATCTGAAATGGGAAGGGATACACTGTCAGAGAAATAGCACAGCATCGAAAACTTAAGCTAAAAGAATCCTTTAGGAGTCAGGAATCGTGGGAAGAACTAAAAGCCATAAAATAAATCGAAAGAAACCACAAAGTATTTCTTCTCTATTCCAAATCAAAAATCAGAGAACAACGTCAGTATTGGGCCCCTACTTAAACAAGATGGGTCCTACACAAATGACAGCAGGAATTGAGTGAGCTACTCAAGTCCCAGTATGACTCAGTTTTCGCAAGCCGCTAACCCGACTGAGAGTCGAAGATCAAAAAAGAATTTTAATGAGCCACAAAATTTGATTAACAAGCCTATCGATGTATTCTGGACGCAAATGACTTCGAAACAGGCGATAAATGACTTGCCCATGCCACTCTGCCCTGTCTGCCCCAGGGCCAGACTCATGGAACTCTGTGTTCATCAAGAACTAGCAAGAAGCCCCTATCAAGAGCCTTTTCATCCCTATGGAGAGGGAGCATGGACACGGGGGTCGTCCCACAGTTACTAAAACAACAGACATAGCCCCACTCCACAAAGGGGGCATTTAAAGCAACAGCAAAGAACTACAGATCAATAGCACTAACATCCCATATCATAAAAATCTTTGAAAGGGTCCTAAGAAGCAAGATCACCACCCATCTAGAAACCCATCAGTTACACAACCCAGGGCAACATGGGTTCAGAACAGGTCGCTCCTGTCTGTCTCAACTATTGGATCACTACGGCAAGGTCCAAAAATGCACTAGAAGACAAAAAGAATGCAGATGTAATATATACAGACTTTGCAAAAGCCTTCGACAAGTGTGACCATGGCGTAATAGCGCACAAAATGCGTGCTAAAGGAATAACAGGAAAAGTCGGTCGATGGATCTATAATTTCCTCACTAACAGAACACAGAGAGTAGTCGTCAACAGAGTAAAGCCCGAGGCAGCTACGGGTGAAAAGCTCTGTTCCACAAGGCACAGCACTCGCTCCATCTTGTTCCTCATCCTCATATCCGACATAGACAAGGATGTCAGCCACAGCACCGTGTCTTCCTTTGCAGATGACACCCGAATCTGCATGACAGTGTCTTCCATTGCAGACACTGCAAGGCTCCAGGCGGACATCAACCAAATCTTTCAGTGGGCTGCAGAAAACAATATGAAGTTCAACGATGAGAAATTTGAATTACTCAGATATGGTAAACATGAGGAAATTAAATCTTCATCAGAGTACAAAACAAATTCTGGCCACAAAATAGAGCGAAACACCAACGTCAAAGACCTGGGAGTGATCATGTCGAAGGATCTCACCTTCAAGGACCATAACATTGTATCAATCGCATCTGCTAGAAAAATGACAGGATGGATAATGAGAACCTTCAAAACTAGGGAGGCCAAGCCCATGATGACACTCTTCAGGTCACTTGTTCTATCTAGGCTGGAATATTGCTGCACACTAACAGCACCTTTCAAGGCAGGGTGAAATTGCCGACCTAGAAAATGTACAGATAACTTTTCACGGCACGCATAACGGAGATAAAACACCTTAATTACTGGGAGCGCTTGAGGTTCCTAAACCTGTATTCCTTGGAACGCAGGAGGGAGAGATACATGATTATATACACCTGGAAAATCCTAGAGGGACTAGTACCGAACTTGCACACGAAAATCACTCATTACGAAAGCAAAAGACTTGGCAGACGATGCACCATCCCCCCAATGAAAAGCAGGGGTGTCACTAGCACGTTAAGAGACCATACAATAAGTGTCAGGGGCCCGAGACTGTTCAACTGCCTCCCAGCACACATAAGGGGGATTACCAACAGACCCCTGGCAGTCTTCAAGCTGGCACTGGACAAGCACCTAAAGTCAGTTCCTGATCAGCCGGGCGTGGCTCGTACGTTGGTTTGCGTGCAGCCAGCAGCAACAGCCTGGTTGATCAGGCTCTGATCCACCAGGAGGCCTGGTCACAGACCGGGCCGCGGGGGCGTTGACCCCCGGAACTCTCTCCAGGTAAACTCCAGGTAAGGAACAAGCTTTGATAAGATAAGATTTCGTTCGGATTTTTAACCCCGGAGGGTTAGCCACCCAGGATAACCCAAGAAAGTCAGTGCATCATCGAGGACTGTCTAACTTATTTCCATTGGGGTCCTTAATCTTGTCCCCCAGGATGCGACCCACACCAGTCAACTAACACCCAGGTACCTATTTGCTGCTAGGTGAACAGGACAATAAGTGTAAGGAAACGTGTCGGAATTTCCACCCGCCGGGAATCGAACCCGGGCCCTCAGTGTGTGAAGCGGGAGTTTTAGCCACCAGACCACCGGGCCAGTCCCACTCAAATCCAACCCCTCTCACTCATGTATTTATCCAACCTAAATTTGAAACTACTCAAGGTTTTTGCCTCGAAAACCCCACTAGGCAGACTGTTCCCTCATAACTCCCCTTTTTCCCAAAATGTTTGGGTTTAAAACAG
>NC_069457.1:31692720-31711783 GCF_026875155.1 Cherax quadricarinatus | reverse complement strand
GTGCAGTCGGAAAAAAGTATGGAAACTGAGTGGTAAATACTCTCCTGACATGGCTCCTGTTCTGGGGTTGCTGGTGTTAATATAGCAAACACTCTTGACGTTGCCATTGAAATTGGCAATCATCTGGTCCGTATTTCTCAGGGGCTACATCTATGCCCTCCTTTCTTTCTTCAAAGTCTGCCAGAGAGTTAGCGCCCTTAGACTTTTCTTCTCTCAAAGAAGAGTCTTATAATGTGCCTTTTACACTTCAGGAACTGGAGTCGACACTCTCACCTTGCCGATCATCGGCAGCTGGGCCAGACAACATTCATATTCTGATGTTACAACACTTACATCAGTCAGCCCTTGCAGTCCTCTTACACCTCTTCAATCTTATTTGGTCACAAGGAGTTCTTCCCAAGCTGTGGAAATCTGCTATTGTTCTCCCTTTTCGCAAGCTGGGTACTACTGGGATATGCCTCCCACTATCGTCCCATAGCTCTTATCAGTGCAGTTTGCAAGGTGATGGAATGTCTGGTAAATCAACATTTAATGTGGTATTTAGAGACACACAGCAGTCTCTCCACTAGTCAATATGGCTTTCATAAGGGCTGTTCTACCATAGACCCCTTACTAAGCTTGGATACATATGTTTGTAATGCCTTTGCAAAAAATTATTATTATAATTAAAAAAAAGCGCTAAGCCACAAGGGTTTATACAGTGCCTTTGTGAATAACCACTCAGTTATTGCATATTTTTGCCCTTGAGAGGCATTTTGACAACTTGGAGGTATAATATTTTGGCCCAAGCCCACTCCTTAGGCCTCCAAGGCAATCTACCATCCTTCCTTAAGAACTTCTTAACTGACAGACATTTCTGTGTTCGGGTTAATAATATGCTCTCCCCAATCAATGTCCGGGGAGAGCATATTATTATCCAATATTTGGTCATCACTATGTTGATGACTTCACTATTGCTTGTGCAGGTGCTGACTTCACCTCATTACAGTTTCTCTCCAGCATGTGGTCAACCATGTTTCCAATTGGGCCAGCACGCATGGGTTTAAATTTTCCAGTACCAAAACTCACCAAATTACTTTCACTAGACCCTCAGTCATCTCTGATCACCCATTGTACCTCTATGGCTCCTGTCTCCCTGAATGTGATACGGTCGGGTTTCTAGGCCTTCTCTTTGATTGTAGGTTATCCTGGAAACCTCACATTACCTCTTTGAAGGCAACTTGTCACAGTTGGCTGAACCTTCTTAAAACCCTTGCTCATCTTTCATGGGGAGCTGATTGTCAAACTCTCCTTTGCCTACATTCAGCCCTCATCTTATCGAAACTTGATTATGGTGATTAGATCTACTCAGCTTCCTCTCCGACTACTCTCTCAAGCCTTAATCCCATCCATCACCAATGATTATGTTTCTGCCTTGGTTCGTTTCACTCCTGCCCTGTTGAAAGCTTCTATGCAGAAAATATTCCATACTTTTCCGATCGCCCTGATACCCATTGCCTTCACTACTACATTTGTTCTCATGATCTCCGCAATCCTTCCATATATAGAATAGTCACCGATGTTAGTAGACATTATTTGTTCGTCACCCCTGTTTGGTCCATCCCTTTTCTCTTTGCCTACATTCACTCTTGTCTTCCCTTCACTTAGCACCTTTCTATGTTCATGTTGCAATCTCGCTTTTCCCTGCCCCATTGGAAGTTCAGCTGTTCAAGTCCATTTCTCGCTCCCTTGCAGCTAAAAGTCAACTGCCTATGTAGCTTCCACTCTTCTTTTTTCTTTGACACTTCCACTCTCAGTTCATGCCATCCACAGTGTACACAGATGGCTCCCTACGTCTTCTGATGGCCTCGGATTCTCTAGCAGCCATTTCTTGGACAGTGTCGTGCTGAGGACCATTTACTATCTCAGCTAGCATTTTTACAGCCGAATTGTATGCCATTTTGCAGCAATTATCTGTATTGTCTATGCCTGTGTCACATTTGTGGTTGTTCAGACTCCCTTAGTGCTTTACAGGTCTATACAAAAAAATTTTGATACACTCATCCTTAGTTCTCTGTATCCACCTTGGCTATGGCTTATCTCTACCTAACATGAAGTTATTGTTTTGTTGGGCCCTTGTCATGTTGACGTACAGGCATGAACAGGCAGACACTGCTGCACGGTCAGCAGTTACATGACCTACCCAGTCTTCATATAGAGCGTTATTACATTTACTAGGACTATTTTTTGTAATAGCTACCCACCTTCACACCATTGCAACAACGTGGGGTCTAATCTACCTTGGCAACAAACTTTAGTCTTTAATAAACTGTGTATAGGCAGTCTTCTTGTCATCAGTGTCGAGGTTGGAGACTACTCCGTCTTCGCATGCACACTCGTTTACTCATGGGTAGCTTATGGAGAGGCACCCTGTTCCTCTCTGTGAGAGAAAGAAGTGTCAGGATTCCAGTAGCCAGTTAGCCACATTTGTTGTTACTGCCCTCTCTCTCAATGAGCATGCAGAATTTGCTCACTCAACGAACATCCGCTCTACTACTCTCTCTTTACCTTCCCTTCTTGTGATGGACCCTCCTTTAATCCTGACTCTCTCATTGACTTCTGACAACAAACTGATTTACTCCACAAATCTGTATGATGATACCTGTCACCTCCCACCTCTCCCGTTCTGCCTCATCTGTTGCTACCTCACCTCTGCACTATGTGTGCCATCTGTTCTCCATAGCTCCTAATCATTCCTCTATATTTACCAGCTGATACTCCTCTTTACTTCCTTTCTGCCCTGCCTGTGCTGTATTAGCCTTGGATTTAGCGCTTCTTTTTTATTTATAATAATAATAATATATCAAGAAGTGTTAAGCAACAAAAGTTCAGCGGTTATATTACAGCTTTATACATCATTTGTATAGCCTCATCTAATATGCAGCTGTCAGTTCTGGGTCTCCATATTACTGAATGGACATAATAATTTGTTAGAAACCTACGCATAGATGACTAAATTTAATACATAGCCTTAGATAAATGTTCATTATGAAAGAAAAGATTGACGACCCTTAAATTACATTACTTGTTAGATGAAGCTGAGGGAAACATGATCCAAAGTGTGTAAGTGGAAGATGGGTATCAATAAAGGGGATATAATAGGTCTTGATGATTCCCTCAAGTGAGAAGACCCACATAATGGATTCAATTAACCAGTTAAGTTTAGAATGGATACAGCAATAGATATAGGTTTGGAAATAGGTAGTTGTCTAGTAGGGTTATCGAGTGCTAAAACTTGGTATGTCAAATTTAGGTTTGGAGAGATACATGAGTGGAGAGGTTGGATTCGAGTGGGGACTGCACATGGGTTAAATAAATGAGCAAGCTTATTCTTGGGTACAATTGAAAATTGGGTGGGCATATTATTTGTAGTTTGGATGGATTGTGAGGACCGGCCTGGTATGGGCCAACAGACTTGCTGCCTGCTGCAGTGTTCCTCTTTCTTCCCGGTTCACCTTTGAATGGATTGTGATAACCACTCTGTGGCAGAAACATTTCCTCAGTAATGATACCCAAGAGTGCACATGAGTCTATAAGCAACAAACAAATACAAACAGGAAAACTGGGACCGTGCCAACACCTGGAGCTCACCCTGGTTACCTCTGAGGCTGCCGATATTCCACTGTAAATAAGCCATGATTTGTGAAGAGAAAATATACAAGAAAGCAGAAAGGTAGAGGTATCTATGGGGTTAGAAAGGTCTGTATGTGGAGGTAGAGAAGGCTTTTTAAGCAGCAAAAGGATAGGGTGTTGTGAGGAAAAAGGGGTTGCTCAGATGAGAAGCGGCGAGAGGAGGAAAAAGGGGGTGGAATCAGTTCCATCAAGTTTTGTCCCTCAGTATATTCTGCGATAGCTTCAATTGCTTTGAGGATAAAGGATTAGCCCCAAAACCCCCCCCCCCCCCCCCATGTATATGGGCACAACTTGAGCTGGAAGGAGGAGAGGGGAGTAAAAAATTAGGGAAACACTGGATTGTACAAAGGAGGTGGGGACCAAATAAGTAGAGGGAATGAGGAAGCGTTGGGAGGTGACATACGGGAGAGGAAGTGACCTGGGATGGGAGCAGCAGAGGGAGAAGAAACTTGTGAGGGAACAAAGGAAGAAGGTACTATACTAGGAGATGGGATGAACCTCCACACTCGTTAACAGAGCCAGTTAGAGGTGAAGAACTGGGTACAGAGATCCGGAAGGAAAAATGGGCAGGGCGCAAATGGGAAGAAGGGGTGTTGAAGGAGATTTGAACAATAGGGATGGTTTTTAATTTCATAGAAGGAGAGGGGCATGAGGAGTAGGTGTTGTATGAGGTCTGGTTAGACACAGAAATTGGGAGTGGGAAGAGGAAAGAGACGAGAAAGAGGAGGTGCAAGGTAGGGTCCTCTGAGTCCAGAAAACAGCAAAAGAGTTAGAGGACGGGTGACTGCAGAAAGGGTGGACTGACAGAGGAAGCTGCAGAAGTGGGACTCAGAGGAGGGAGGGGGGGGCATTGGCAAATCGAGAATAAGATTTATGGGGGGGGGGGGTAGTTTCACTTGGAGGCATAGAATGAGAGACTGCCATGCATATGGGAGGCCTTCTGGCCTCTTTGAGACCAATAGATTTCCATGCTCTATAAGGTAAACTTGGCACGGCGAGAGTAAGATGGCGTGAACCTCATGACAATTTAAAGCAAGAGGGAAAGAGACTACAAGTTTTGTCTGGAAGGGTTCCATCTGCACCACAGACTAGGCATTTCAGCTCAATGGATCTGCAAATTTTGCTGGATTGACCAATATGCCAGCAATTTCTACACTGTGTAGTGTGGGGCTCACCTTGCAAACTTGTAACCGGTGACCTGCTATATATACAGAGGGCGGAGATCACGACAGTCAAAAGTTAAGTGAGCTACATTGCAAGGGTATGTCTGTTTGCTGTGGGCGGGTGACGTAAGTGTCTACTTTTGAGGATGGGAAGGTCTTGAGAGTTCTAGTTGTTCCAAAATATCATTGGCAAATGTCTGGAAATCCTGTTGGACTGGGAGAGAGAACATGGAGGAAATGTCTGGAGAAAAAGGGCCATAAAAATCCCTGTGCCCAAGCGGGCCTCAGCACACAAGTCGTGCAAGATGCGGCACGGAACTCTTGCCATACCCTACCCTTCATGCCAGTAAACCTGCAATCAGGATAGCAATCCCCTCCCCCCACTCCCCCCACCCCGAGACCTCAGTGGACCAAAAGGGAGCGTAGTTGGACACACCACCACAAAGTTATCTTTCTTTGGCCACCACCCCCTGGAATCAAAAAGGCAGCTCTCCGAGATTCACTGGTCATCCAAAAGACACCAAAGCCATACCCTGGAAGACCGGAGAGGGATTGGTTACATCCCCCAGGTGATCAGGTTCCACAGCAAACTACACCACTGCAAGGAACCTCAGCGGAATGGGTTGGACCCTGTACCTTCCCCTACCTAGGAGCTAGATTGTCTGTGGGGAAGATTTCCCAAGGCTGAAAAAAAAAAAGTGAAAGAATTGGGGGATGAGATGGGGAGGAAGAGGAGGATAGGTTAAAATGGGAGGATGGGGTGAGGTGGAGGGGAATTGGGGGAATTAGGTTTGGTCGGAGGATGAGCCAAAATATCTAATTCCTCACACGTTGAGCTTTCTTCATCACACCAAAGGGCCTCTTTTTGAAGAGGTGGTACTATTATAATAAAAAAGCATTAAATCAGGAGGGTCAACACAATTTTTTCTATTATTTATTATACATTTAATTAAGAATTGATTAATTTGGAACCACAAGAATAGTATGAGGGACGAATGTAAGTCAAGTAAACTGGCTGAAAATTTGTTAAAACTGTAATAATAGGATAAATATCCTTGTCTGTAAATTGTTATTAAGATTCTACATAGATCAGTTAAATTCACTAAAAATTAAATCATATCAAAAATAATTTTGAAAAAAGAATAAGTGACAATAAGAAATGCTTTGAACTTTTACAAAAAATCCGTATAAATAATTGATAAAAATTAACACAAATGTCTGCATGAATACAATTATATGATAATTTAGTAATATTCTAAAGCATAATATTACAATTGTTCTGTCATTTATTTCACTATATATTTACTTTAGGAAAAGGGATGTAAACTTAAAAGTGCTTCCTATACAGGCGCGGGCAAAGAAATTAATGGAGAGGCTAAACAGACCAACATATCTGTGATAAGTATGGGAGACATTGGTCAGAGAAATAGCAAACATTGAATTCAGTTTTAAAAGAATTCTAATAGTCTAGATATGTGGAAGAACTAAAAGCCATAAATGAATTTGAAAGACAACCCCCAAAATATTCCCATTTTGTTATATGCCAAATCATATGTTGAGAGACTCCATATGAGCACCTAATTCAAGAGATGAGTCCTACAAAGATGACAGCAAAGGAAATGGAGAGACCTACGCAAGTCAAAGTTTAAACCCAGGTAGACTGAGAGTTTAAGGCCTAAATGAATTTTTTTAAGACAGGAATTTAGTAGGACTCGAACAACCCTATCGGATATTATCCTCGATGCCAAATGACTTCGATAAGCACTCTGCCCTAGGCCCACAGAGGGCTCAACATGGCCGATATGCGGCCGGTCTTGTAGTGGGCGAGCTGTGGGATTTTCAAGGATAGCGCCTGGTTTCAAAGAGGCTGACCAGGTCCCTACTTAACAGACACTCAGATGTGAAATGCTTTGAGAGATACCAGAGCGTGAACGGACATCGCAGTGCATCGTTTCCAGCGTGAATAGTGAAGTGTTGTGGAGTTTCTAGAGAGTTTGGTGTTGTTTTGAATCAGGGACAGTCAGCGCCCTCTCCCCTCGTCTGCGGGGGGGTGGGGGGAGCAGGGCGTGTGTAGTAATCAGTTGACCCTCTCCATAATGCCTCACCGCTGTGAATCTCCCCCGCTCACCCACCCAACTCCCAGCGCCACCCCATCTGTAGAGGGTACTTTCTCCCCTAACACGATGTTCAGCGATGGCACTGCAGGGAAGTTCCGGGCTCACAGGAACTCCACTACAGGGGACAGGCATCTTGGAGTTCGGACCTCGACGGCAGCTGTTCAGGTGTGCCACAGGCAGTGTGTACTCAGTTCCTCATGCTTCAACTTCCGTGCACATGAGGGCATGGGATCTTCAATTCATCTTGGCATTCCATCAGGATGCTGAATTGTCCCTAGGGCAGATCTCATTGGGATGCTATGGGTCAATGGTTCTTGGGACCTCTTGGGGAGGGCGATGGTGCTCGTGAAGCAGCTGATCCCGGGGGCAACTTGCGTGTTTGCAATGGCTGTCTGCCGAGGAGAGTACAGGCACCTTAGCACATCTGTTTTTGTTTAGGCCAATGGTGAATTCCTTCTATGTTTAACTGCTCATATTACTCTGTTATTTGTCTATGATTGTAATCATGTCATAACGTTTGTTTATCAGTCATTACCTTTGAAAACTTGTCACGTCTGGGACCAAGCTTACCTGGAGCTCATTACCTTTGTAAATTCTCTTGATTATATGGGTTTATGTTCGTACCCTTTGCATATTATTCTATGAGTGTGACCAGCCAGGCTCTTACCTGGAGTATTTACTTTGTAACTTGGTCATGATTAGGACCAGATCTAGTTCATTACCTTTGTAACTTGCTCAGCTATCAAAAACTTTTGGAGGTCCAGTCCCTGACCAATTAGTTACCTCTGTAATCTTTTGACTACCACACAGGATGGGTTATGGGGGTGCTAATAAACATATTAAACTAAACCCTAGGCCCAGGCTCAAGGAACTCAGTGTTCATCACCAATTTAGGAAGACCTTATCATGTGCTGTTAACAATCAATGGAGTGGAGCATGGACACAGGAGTCACCACAGCTGCCGCTGCCACAGCAACAGCAGCAAGAACCTTGATCTCTATTTCAGTTCCACCGGGAGGTTCCCAATAACCAAATTGGTCTAAGTAAAGACCACATAACACTAACCATATGTGGGATCCAGGAATAATATAGATACAACTGCAGAATCACCCCCCCCCAAAAATACGCAAAGTTACCAACTAATAAGACTGTGTTTACACCACCTGCCCCATACCAGACGAAGGGACCACATCCCCCCCCCCCCCCCCCCCCCATATTCACTCATTGTTACAGATCATTAAAAACATGTCAATGGCAGGGGTCGGGGCAACAAAAGAAGACCCTGTAACCAGCTAAAGACTCCAACCACCACATAAGAGAGACGCATTACCATAAGGAAAACTACTACCAGCCACGACACCCCCCCCCTCCCCCACAACCCCCCCCCCGCCCCACCCCCCCCGCAATACTCACCAAACAACAACAAACATGGCCGCCTCACAGATGCCCCAAGCTAACTCCGTCCTTGGATTTGATGAAAATGAACTTATGGGACCCAGAAATGCAAAACTTCTTAAGATCCAGAACCAAACAATCATCAAGCTAACACAGGAAAATTGCAGGAAATTTAAAACCTCCAATGACATGTTAACCCCAGAAGTTAAGGAATTACAAACCTCTAACACTCAGTACCTCGTCAAGATCCAAACTGTTGAGCATAAACTAAACACTATAGAAATTAAGCAGCACCCTCCTACCCAGTTGAGTGATACCATCAATAGTCTAAAAGATCAGGTAACCAATTTCCAAGAGCACTTTGAATAACAACAACTATGTGAGTCAGTTGTAGTATAACAGAAAACCTTATAGCTACAAGTGTAAACCCAAGAAAAACATGTAACAAACCACCTTAAACCTTTATACAGGTCATCTTCAAATCGGAATACCTAGTGATGAGATAATGCAATGTTAAAGTGATAGGTCTATCAAACAGGAAAGAAAGTCAGGTGGTACTAAAGTCAACTCTAGTCACAACCAAGTGAATTGATAGTAAATCTATTAATATGAAAACAAAGTGGTTATGTCAATCGAATGCCAGGGAAAAAAACAAAAAAATCTCCTTTACAGACTAAGAAAGCTACGATATGACCATAAAATATTACCAGTGCTTTGTATGGGATGGCAATATTGCAGTCTCAAGAAGAATCACAGAAAGTGATACTCATTTCTTCCGCACGTGATTTAAAAAAAGTTCCTAAGTGAAGCAGGCTATCTAAGGTCAGAATGAAAATGCACAGTTTGTACCCACTTCCACAAGCAGTGTTATGAGACCCGAAAAAAAAAATTTTTCTTTCCGATTTTTTCTGTAAAACCATAATTTCATTTCCATTTTGTCAATCTGACAACAGTGATTCGAAGCTGTCCAATCACTATCTCAATTTTATATTCTTGTTAAACACCTCAAGTTCACCACCTGTTTGCCTAAGTTAACTCCTTTATTTTTTATTCTCTAGTGTGTGCAATCTATATCAATTAGTGCTAGACAATCCTAAGCTTAAGACCAAACTGTTTTGAAACACCTTTTTTTTTTTTGTTAACTAAGTGATAAACATTTCTATTTTTAATTCAGTTGTAAATACCTTTTTGGCAATCCTCCATTAGTTAGCTCTACATTTTTTTCTTTGTTTTTTTTTTTTTCTGCTTTGTGGGTTGCAGTCTTTATATAGATGTAATTACATTAGCCCCTTTTTCTTGTTTGCTGTTAGCAATCGTGCCCCCCCCCAAACCCCTCCTGTTAGGTGCCATTGATATACCTCATCTTAATAGTTCATTATTTTTCTATTACTAATAATGACAATTTGTTTATGGTGTTATTGCTTGCTAAATTTTTGTACTGTAAGACAAATCTTACTATTTAAATTTATTCAAGAATCCGCTTTTTACCATCTTTCAACTTTATTATTTTTGGATTATTACTTGTTAAGATTCTGGGCTTGTATAGCTCTTATTATCACCTCCAGTGCAATATTATAGTAGTTTTATACTATCTTATATTTTGTTAAACTTGCATTTGTCTTATGATTGCAAACATCAGTCCTGACATTAACCTTTTATGAACCCTTTGACCTGTCACAGCCATTTATGAAACTGTCATTTCTATGTTGCAAATATTCGAAAAAAAAAAACATTTCTTACCAAAATGTTAGGATTATTTTATGAGTGTTTTAAGCCTAAAATGTTTTTTTACCATCATTACTTAACCGAGATACAGAGGCGCAAAGTTGGCGAAAATAAGCTGTGAATGGCAAGAGCGGCTAAATGCAGCTACCAGTATCTTTTATTTCTCCAACATCGAAGGTTTCATGTATTTTCAATATTTTTCTTTTTGAGTAACTTAGGTGGGCCTGTGGACCAAAGTAGGTTCATTGTTCGGATATATACATTCACTTGCTAGAGAAAATCAATACAGATATTGACGAATGCTATTATATTTTCTAAAAAAAGACTCAATAACTCTATAACAAAGCACTGCCCTATAAAAACTAGCGGATGACAGCTAGAGTTGACAGTCCCTGGCTAACACCTCAGCATTCTCAAAATCCATAAATACAAAACACCAATATGATATAACAGTACAGAATGGGTCAATAACCGAGGACCAAACAAACGTTTACTCGTCATTCCTAACCAGACTGATAAGGGGCAAATAAAATTGTATGATGAGAACAGATTATCCCAATTACGAGGGGGTGTATATAAAAAGACCTGGATAAACCTATCAGAAATTCTGGGAACAAAAAAGATATCACGAAAATAGCCGAAATAAAAATTAGCAAAATCAAGATGAACCCAATCTCACCAACAGAAAACAGCAAAACAGACTCATTGATTTCTTCTCCAACTATAGGACTAACTCCTTGCCATAATTCCCAAGCTCAGATGACCCCACCAAATGATACCTCACGCAATACCCGGAACACCTGTTCACAGCTACCGACTAACCCATACGAAGTCTCCCTTATTATCACGCCCCACCTAAAAAACAAGGGCTGGTGATTTAAATACCTTTACCACCCTTTTTATACAAAAAAGTGTCACAAGTGCTATCATCATCATTTGCAAACTTCTTTAACAATCCATTGAATCCTCACCTTCCCTACAGTACTCAAATTTTAGCAAGGGTCACCCCGATCCACAACAGGAGGGAACCTCAAACAGGTAGAATAATAGAGGCCAATATCCAACTTTTCAACCCTCTCTCAAATTTCTTCGAAAAATTAATTCATAACGATATCTACTCGACCTTATCTCCCCAAATACATACTCAACCCTCGCCTAATTTGGATTCAGGCCTAATAAACATTACTATTTTGATGCTATTATACACATGCTAGAACATATATACACTGCCAATAGAGAAAGAGGTCCCACTGGGGATCTTCATTGACTTTGTTAAAGCTTTGGATACAGTTGACCATGACTTGCTCATACGTAAATTATCACACTATGGTATAGAGGGCCTCCCTCAACTTCCTCAAGTGTCATACCTCAGCAACAGAAGCCTATGTGTACGCAAATGGGCAAAACTCTTCTGCACACATTTACAGTTGGTGTCCCAACAGGGAAGAGTCCTTGGCCCTCTTCTCTTTCTCTACATAATTGACCTACCAAATGATTCTCCCTAACTCCCAAACCCACATATTTGCTGATGACCACAACCATACGTCTTCTCCAACCCAGAGCCTGTCACGCTAGCCAATACTGTAAATAACCGTATTACGAAAATAGTCTTACCTGGGAATGATACTATACAAACTTACACTAACACATGACAAAAACCTACTTCATTCAGTTTGGTAACAGAGCTACAGATGTCCCTCTTAACATAATGATAATCGGATCACTATCATACTCAAAGCTTTTAACAGAGGGAAAATTTTCAGGGAATCCACTTGATAATAGACTCAAAGTTATTCACATATACAACAAATTTCTAAGAAAATTTCCAAGACTGTAGGTTACTATCGAGTACGGTACTATGCTCCCACAGTCGGCCACTCCTGGCCCTATATCACTCCTTTATTATTTACCCTTATGCTCTCTATGAAGTTGTGCATGGGGCTCAAATACTAAATAGTAACATCTCAGTTCCACTAATTACCCAACAACAGGTGCAGGTGGAATGATAAACAAATTCTCACTACAGGCAGCACTCTCCACCAATATTCATAATACACTCCAACTACTCACCATACAAAACATCCATACTTATTCTTTGCACCTATTTACATACATAGATCAATCAACTCTGATTTTAACCCGACCCCTCAACATATCCTTGCTCCTACCTCAACAGAACAATGACAATAAACACAAGGCACAGATCACTCTTTGATATTCTCGTGTCCATCTCCGCTATGCAAAAAACTCAATGCACATAAAAGGCCCTAAAATTGGAATTCATTACCTGGTAATATAAAAGAAACACTTCTGTTTATAAAATTAGTCTTTCTCAAAGATCACTTACTCACCAAAACCAAATAAATACTGATAACTGATCCTTATAACTTGTATAGCTTAAATGTTTCGCACAATTATTATCCACCATAAATGTATAACCTAAATAACCCAATTCTATCTTTATTTTTTTTATATTCACTACCTAACAGAATACTCCATTCTAACTGAATTTACCAAACAATGCATGCAACCATATGACCTGTCTTTGTAATACTCACTTGTGCTTTATAGTAATCAGTTTACATTAATGTTTTTCACTGATTTCATCATTGCTTAGTTAATCTTAAGTTAATTTTAAGCCAGCCCGTAATGCTATGCATAGTATAAGTGGCTTTGGCATGCTGCTCTTATCTGTATTTTTTTTTGTACCTCTGTAAGTGTGCTCAAATTATAAATAAATAAATAAATAAATAAATTGTTTACAACTCAATAACTGCACAAACATTATCACTATTAGACTGTTTATAAAACTTGTTTACACAAACAATACAAAGCATTGTTTTGTTACAAAAAAACACGCTTTTAAAAGCTTAGAGACCTCCAGTGAATACTAGAAAGGACTGCCCTTCTAGCATCCAGCCTGTTACTGGGTTTTCATAACAATTAGTCAGTATGACTCACGAAATCGTATGACACGATTGCAAACATACCATACCCCGGTCGGGATTGTAACCCACGGTCAGAGGATGTCTCAAAAACTCAGAAGTCGCATTAGCCAACGCGAGGTCTGGAGGTTTGAGACTCTCTGGGGACCGCGGGTTCAATCCCGAGTTGGGGGCTATTGTTTAATTAGTCAGTATTCCTAGTCCAAAAACATTATCCATTAGAATTCAGTATGAAATTATTAGTGCTTCCCGGATTAAGCTGGTTAGGCTTCTAACTAGAGAACAATTTAAAAATTTAATACATTTATTAACAATTGTCGTTGTCTGGGTGGTTTATCAATTAAATTAAATCAATGTCAACAAACTAAGAATAATCATTCTTCGCGTACTATATTATTGGCGGAAAGCACATATCACATTTATAAATTCGTAAAGTGCCGTCTGGTTACATGTTACATTTACTAAGATATTACAAAGTTGTACAAGTAATTTTGTTGTGTGTGTGTGTAAGTGCTCTAATGTATTTCGCTATGTCTCTGAACTTGACTAGACTTAACAAGTGTCTGACAAAGTCCTCACAATAAACTAACTCTTGACGACTGGCAAACAGACAGTCTGCTTGTACATAAAAGAAAAATGCTAAGCCCAATAGCATACAACAGCAACGAACAAATCAGGACTCTAAGGAGATAATATAATGACACTAAGTAGGGACCATCAGCAGGTCCTCCACAAAAGTCACAAAACTCCCATACTAATGAATCTAAGTTCAACATAAGAAAATCACCGACTGTGACAGTACACAGTTACCAGTTACAAGTTAGCGTCTGAAGCTTCAGTCGGCCTGAGTTGCTCAGAGTGTCTTTGCGACACACAACCTCAGTACAATGTCAAAAATCACCAAGTCAATACAATGTTCTGTGAGCAGAGTCTCCAGAACTAACAAGAATAATGAGACAAGAGACGATCTTCCAACAAGGGCCAATAAGGTAGACTTAGGCTCTTCTTGTCAAGAATACGTCCAACCACCAAGCGAGTCTAGACCAGACTGAATACTTCAGGTGAGGTGAGGACACCCCCCCTCGATCACGTGATAGCTCCATGGGTCGCTGCCCAGCAAGAAGCCGGCAGGGAAACGACCAAAGAGCGATAATTACAGTAGTTAGACAATCAAGACTTGAACTGAGCACATAATATGTTACATCCTACCTAACAACATAACTAAGTCAAATAATAATATAAAACAATACATTTACAATTTAGCTATTATCACAAATATAAGCAATATAAAATTATATGAAAAGGTAATAATTATATATATACATATTAATCATTGCAACCCATTCAGGGGTTGCAACCCCCCCCCCCCAACATGACAAACGGTCGCACTAGGAGTTGCATAAATGTCTTTCACATTACTGATTACTCAGGTTACATTACTAACAATATAATATAAAAAATAATGAGAGTCACTCTTGTGCCAAGCACTTCTATAATTTCACAGTTTCTATTTCTAGGACATGCCCCTAGTACTAGGGCAGTACCAGTTTCCTTTTCTCTGCATACTCGTGGTTATGTACATCAGTGTAGAGACAGGATATCGTAGACAATCATGGCACGTTGAGGCTGGGATCATAGCATTCCACTTTTAAAGTAGGGGTTGTGGAATGCTATGTAGTATGGACATCTGTGTATGAAACAGCTTAAGGTGTGTTGGAGGGGGGGGTCTGCGGCAGGACTGTTTCACCATGCAGTAACATCGCCCACACAACACTAACCCACTAAAACATTAAAGCTTATGTCTCCTCCTCACACACATCACTCTGTGAATATATAAATATAATACTTAGACATGACATGAGTATACATAGTTAATATGGGTGGAGGGATTAAGTTACTCTATGAATTTGCCCATAGAAAGTAACAAAAAGGTATTTGGGCATAAAAATTATGTTAATTTAATGTAACTGATAATTATTAAGGACATGACAGAGCATCAGCAATTACATTACAATGACCACTTATGTGTTTTATACTAAAAGAATAAGATTGGATTCTGAGGGCCCACCTCATGATCCTAGCATTTTTACTTTTCATAGTGTTAATGTAAGTGATTGGATTGTGGTCTGAAAAAATGTTAATTTTAAATAGGGAAGTGCCCAAATACATGTCAAAATGTTCCAAGGACATCACAAGAGCTAGAGCCTCTTTCTCAATAGTGGCATAATTTTTCTGGTGTCGTTTAAGCTTCGATGAATAGTAACATAGGATGGAGAATATCAGTGGATGTTGACTGTTGGAGCAGCACAGCACCCACTGCATAGCCACTCGCATCTATATGTAAACAGAAGGGAAGATTGAAATTAGGACTCTTCAACACAGGAGCAGAGGAGAGCAAATGTTTCAACCTTTTGAACTGAACTTTGCTACTAGTAAGCTCAGTGAGAGGAGCTGCAATCTGAGAAAAGTTTGGACAGAACCTGCGATATATCCTGCCATACCCAGGAATCTCTGTACTCCCTTCCTATCCTAAGGCACTGGAAATTCAGAAATTGCACGAACCTTAGCCTCAATAGGAGCAACCTCACCTTGGCCGATACAAAAGCCTAGATAGGTAATCTTGGCTTGACCAAAACTACATTTAGCTAAGTTAACAGTGAAGTTGTAGTGCACCAGTCTCTCAAACAATGCTCTGAGACACGTCAAGTGCTGTTCCCACTCGTCACTGTACACCACTAAGTCGTCAAGGCAGGCTTCTACTCCTAAGTTGTGGGTCAACTCGTTCATTATACGTTGGAATGAAGAAGCCACGTTACATAGGCCAAAGGGGGTGATGAGGTAGTTAAACAATCCATCTTGAACAGTAAAAGCAGATATTTCTTGAGCACGTTAAAATAAGCGGGGACTTGATAATAGCCTCGTAAGAGATCTAAACGGCTGACAAACTGGGCTCCTGACACACGGTCAATAAGGTCGTCAATGCGAGGTAGAGGATAACCATCAGGCAAGGTGACAGAGTTCACTTTCCTGTAATCAGTGCACATCCTGAAACTACTGTCAGGTTTAGGCACTAAAATACAGGGGGATGCCAAGGAAATTTTACTGTGCTCAATAAGTCCGTGAGATAACAGAAAATCAAACTCTTCTCTCAATGCTTTATGCTTTGTTGGACTCATCCTATATGGTGATTGCTTAATGGGTGATGCTCCCTGTACATCAACGTCATGTACACCTAGAGTACAACGTTTAGGAACATCACTGAACAATTCAGGGAAATGCAAAATCATGTTTTTAATATCACCAGCTTTATCAATCCCAAGGTTACTAAGAAAATCGTCTAGTGACTGTACAGTCACTGAATTTTCTAAACACACCTCTATACCTCTAGAGATGTCAGGTAGACTGATGTTTTCTTCCTCTGTCCTAGGAAGAATAGATGTAGTAGGTAGAGTATCCCAAACGTATCCCAACACCTGAAACCCATTCTCTTTGCTGATGACACGACTTATGTCATCTCTCACCCTAATCTTGCCACCCTCAACACCATTGTGAATGAGGAGCTGATTAAAATATCGACTTGGATGACAGCCAATAAACTTACGCTTAACACTGACAAAACTTACTATATTATGTTTGGTAGCAGAGCAGGAGATGCACAAATTAACAATAAGATTGACAACACTCTAATTACCAGAAATAATGGGGGAAAATTCCTAGGCTTATACCTTGACAACAACCTGAATTTCAGCACCCATATCCAGCATATAGCCAAAAAAGTATCCAAAACGATTGGGATCCTCTCCAAGATACGATACTACGTGCCGCAAAATGCCCTTCTCACACTATACCACTCACTTATTTATCCATACCTCACCTATGCTATTTGTGCTTGGGGATCAACTGCAGCAAACAACCTAAAGCCAATAATAACCCAACAAAAAGCTGCAGTAAGAATAATCACTAAATCCCATTCCCTGGCAGCACACCCCCCACTCTTCAAAGATCTAAACTTACTCCCAGTTCAGTACATCCACAACTTACTACTGTGCAATCTATATCTACAGGGCCTTAAACTCTAATATCAACCTTGACTACTAAAACGCTTTCTTGATAGTTGTGACAGAACCCACAGGCATAACCCCAGACACAAACATCTCTACGACATTCCCCGTGTCCGACTAAACCTTTACAAAAATTCAATGTATGTCAAAGGCCCTAAAATCTGGAATACCCTACTGAGAACTCTAGAACTGCAGACACATTCATCACCTTCAAAACTACCATTAGAAAACATCTTATCTCCCTGATACACCCCGTCAACTAACTACACGAATACCACCTGGTGGTTCACACTTACACTCGCTCACTCATTTGACCATAAACAGAAATATTAATCTCAGTCTTAAAATAATGAATCCTGTGATACTCCAATACTGAAACTATATACTGTGCCAAAACAAAAGCATTCACATTGCTAAACTCATAAACTAGTATTTAGTCACTTAGCCATAATACCAACTTACCTCATAATTTGTAATATTTTACAATTAAGAATAAAACTAAGTATGCCCGAAATGCCTAGCCATGCTAAGCGTTCTAGTGGTACACTCTGTAATCACAATTTTACTACATGTAAACCAAACAATAACCAAATTTCTGTAAACTCAGCATTGTAATCCTTATAGAGAATAAACTTTGAATTGAATTGAATTGAATTAAGCATAGTATGTCTTAAGCTGGTTAACATAGTACACATGATTAGATTTCTTTTTCCAAGACGTACATACCAAATAATTTACGTCGCAAAGCGTTTTCACTACTTCCAGGGGACCATCATACCTGGCTTGTAGAGCATGACCTGGTACTAATTTCCGAGCCATCACCTTATCTCCTGCTTTAAAAGAGCGAGAGACAGCACGCTTGTCATAATGTTGCTTCATTCTAGCTTGGGCTGAAACTAGGTTTTTCGAAGCTAGCTCTCTAGCGGCTGTCAAATGTTGCTGCATTAATGAAGGTGAAGTACTCAATGATGGATTTGATTTTCCTGTCCACACGTTTTTTAACACTGCGAGAGGACCACACACTTGGTGTCCAAATATTAATTCAAATGGACTAAACCCGAGACTTTCGTGCTCACTTTCTCTCATAGCAAACAGAAGAAAAGCTATACCCTCATCCCAGTCTCTAGAAAAATGCTCACAATAAGCTCTCATCATAGACTTCAATGTCCGATGAAATCTCTCTAGAGCACCTTGTGACTGTGGATGATAACTGGTTGAAAATACAGACTTTATTCCTAGGTGGGATAATGCTTCTCGAAAGATCTTAGAAGTGAAATTAGATCCCTGATCTGATTGTATCTCTCGTGGCAATCCAACCTGGGAGAAAAATTTCATCAGCACTCTCACAATAGCACTAGCATTAATTTTTCTCATAGGAATAGCTTCAGGATAGCATGTTGCAGCGTCCATAATAGTAAATAAGTATTGGTTCCCTAGTTTGGTTCTAGGCAAAGGACCAACACAATCAATAATAAGATGTGAGAATGGTTCACCATCCACGGTGATAGGAATGAGAGGCGCAGGTGGAGGTGTGTGTGCTGGTTTGCCTGTCACTTGACACACTTGGCAATGTCACACATGATCAGCTACTGTTTCCTTCATCTTTGGCCAAGTAAAATGTTTTGCCAGTTTACCGAGTGTCTTCTTGACACCCAAATGTCCTCCAAGGGGACTATTGTGAGCAAAATCAATGGCTTGTTCACGTAATGTAACTGGTAACACTACACGATGCTTGACTGTGGTGGAAACACTATCAGCTGACAACTTACATGCATTTTTCTCCATCAGTACACCATTACTATAATAGTAACAATTATCGAGATCCTTTGCTTCACTCTCAGTAACTGCTACATCTTCAGTTCTTTCCCGTGGACTGATCAACAAACTGATCCTTGATTAAATCATCATGAGTTAGAAATTTAATGTCAGTAGTGTCCTGACTAGGTTGATGACAGGGGGGAGTTGCTTTAAAGATATTTGGGTGA
>NC_069457.1:31668384-31692220 GCF_026875155.1 Cherax quadricarinatus | reverse complement strand
CTATTTTCACCCAAGCTAGAATGAAGCACATTATGACAAGCGTGTGTCTCTCGCCTTTTAAAGCAGGAGAAAAGGTGATGGTCGGAAATTGTACCGGCATGCTTAAAGCCGGTTGATGGTCCCCTGGAAGTATGAAAACGTTTTGCGACGTAAATTATTTGGTATGACGTTTTGGAAAAAGAAATCAAATCATGTGTACTATGTTAACCGCTTAAGACATACTATGCTTAATTCAATTCAATTCAATTCAAAGTTTATTCTCTATAAGGATTAAAATGTGGTTTACAGAAATTTGGTTTTTGTTTGGTTTACATGTAGTAAAATTGTGTTTAAAACAGAGGTCCCACTAAAACGCTTGCATGGCTAGCATTTGGGCATCTTAGTTTTATTTTAAATTGTAAAATATTAAAAATTTTTATGAGGTAAGTTGGTATTGGGGTTAAGTGACAAAATATAGTTTTGGTTTAGCAATGTGAATGCTTTTGTTTTGGCACAGTATATAGTTTCATTTTTGGGTATCACAGGATTCTTTTTTTTAAAGCTGGTTTAAATATTTTTTTTTTGGTAAATGAGGAGCGAGTGTAGTGTAAACCCCACCGGGTGGTTTTGTGTAGTTAGTTGAGGGTTTGTTCAGGGAGATAAGATTTTTTCTAATGGTAGTTTTAAAGGTGTAAAATGGTCTGCGTTCTGGTTTCAGGTAGGGTTTTCCAGTTTTTTGGGGCCTTTTGCATTTTTAAATTTTTGAAAAAAGTTTAGTCGGCCCGGGGGAATGTCGTAGAGTGTTTGTGTTGGTTTATCCCTGTGGGTTCTGTACAACTATCAAAAAAGTTTTGGTCAAGGTTGATATTGGTTTAAGGCCCCCTGTGATAAGATTGCACAGTATAAGTTGGATTACTGAACTGGGGGGAAGTTTGATCTTTGAAGAGTGGGGGGGTTTTGTGCTGCCAGGGAGGGAAATTTTAGGGGTTATTCTTACTGCAGCTTTTTTTTTGGGTTTTATTGGCTTTAGGTGTGTTGCTGCATTTTTCCCCAAGCCAAAAAAGCTAGGTAGTTGGTAAATAAGTGAGTGGTTAGTTGGGGGGTTTTTTTGGGGGCAGTGTATCGTATTTGGGAGGTTCCCGTTTTGGATATTTTTTGGTTAAACGGATAGGGGGTGTGAAAATTCGGGGGTTGGGGTTTTCAGGAAAAGTGGGGTTTTCCCCTTATTTTGGTAATTAGAGTGTTGTCAATCTTTTGTTAATTTGGATCCCCCTGCTTGTACCAAACATTTTTTGTATTTTTGTCAGTGTTAAGCGTAAGTTTTTGGCTGTACCAAGTCGTATTTTAATCGCTCCCATTCACAATGGTGTTGGGGGGGGCAAGATTGGGGTGGGGAAGACATAAGTCTGCATCAGCAAAGAGAAGGGTTTAGGTGTTGGGAAGTTTGGGTACCTACTCTACATTATTTTTTCCTAGGACAGAGGAAGAAAACATCAGTCTACCTGCATCTTAGAGGTTAGGGTTTTGTGTTTAGAAAATTCAGTGATGTACAGTACTAGACGATTTTCTTAGAAACCTTGGGGATTGTAAAGTGGTGAATTAAAAACATGTTTTTTGCTTTTTCCCTGAATTGTTCGGTGTTCCTAAAACGTTTTTCTCTGGTTACTCTTTGATGTACAGGGAGCATCACCCATTAGCTTCACCTTTATAGGTGAGTCAACAAGCATAAAGATTGGAGAAGAGTTTGTTTTTTCTGTTTATCTCACGGACTTATTGAGCACAGTAAAAGTCATGGGCATCTCCTGATTTTAGGCCTAAACTGACAGAGTTTCAGGATGTGCCTGATTTACAGGAAAGGAATCTGTCACCTTGCCCTAGGGTTTTATCCTCTACCTCGTTTGACGCCCTTTGGGACCGTGGTCAGGGCCCCAGTTTGTCAGCCTTTTTTAGTTTTTACGAGGCTATTATCAAGCCCCGCTTACTTAACGTGCTAAAGAATACTGCTTTTACTTTTCAAGAGGTTTTTAACTACCTATCACCCCCTTTGGCCTATGTAAGTGTTCTTATTCCAAAAGTTAATGAACGAGTGACCCACAAAATTTGGAGTGAAGCCTGCCTTGACGACTTTTGGGTGTACAGTGCGAGTGGGAACGCATGAGTGTTCAGGCATTGTTTTTTAAAGATGGTGAATACAAACTTCACTTTTAAAATTAGTAAAAGTTTTTGGTCAAGCCAAGATTACCTATCTGGCTTTTGTTTCGGCCAAGGTGAGGTTGCTCCTTTGAGGTAAGGTTTGTGCAATTTCTGAATTTCCAGTGCCCAAAGGATGGAAGGGGGTACAGAGTTCCCGGGTATGGCAGGTTTTTTCGCAGGTTCTGTCCAAAATTTTCTCAGTTTTCAGCTCCTTTCACTGAGCTTTTAGTAGCAAAGTTCAGTTCAAAAAGGGTTGAAACTTTGCTCTCCCCTTTCTCCTGTGTTTTAAAAAGGGCTAATTTAATCTTCCCCTTCTGTTCAATTTTGTGCGAGTGGCTATCAGGGTGCTGTGCTGCTCCAACGTCAACATCCCCTGAATTCCCTCCTTGTTACTATTATGAAGCTTAAAACACCCCCAAAAAATTACCCCCCCTTTAGAAAGAGGTCTGCCCTTTTGAGTCCTTGGAAAATTTTGAATTTTATTTTTGGGACTTCCCTATTTAAAATTAACATTTTTCAGACCAAATCCAATCCTTACATTAACCTATGAAAAATAAAAAAGTAGGATCATGGGGGGCCCCAGAATCCAATCTTATTCTTTTAGATAAAACCTAAGTGGCATTGTAATGTAATTTTTGACCCCTGTCATGTCCCTTTAAAAATTATCGTTACATTAAAATTAAAAATTTTTATGCCAAATACCCCTTTTGTTACTTTCTATGTCAAATTCGTGAGTAATTAATCCCCCCAGCCAATTAAAAATGTTTCATGTTGTTAAGTTTTTTATTTATTTTTCCAGTAGTGATGGTGTGAGGAGGAGAATAAGCTGAAAAGTTGAGTGGGTGGTTTTGGGGGATGGGTTTTGCATGGTGAAAAGTCCTGCCGCAGCCCCCCCCTCACTACACACTTAAATGTTTCTACAAGTGTCCATATACATAGCATTCCACAACCCCCTACTTAAGGTGGAATGCTATGATCGAGCCTCAACGTGCCATGATTGTCTACGATATTGTCTTTTTCATGATGTACATTTAAACCAAAGAGTATGCCCGGTAGGAAACTGTGTATGCCAGTACTGGGGCATGTCCTAGAAATGAACTGTGAAATTTTAGAAGTGCTTGGCACAAGAGTGACTCTCATTATTTTTTATATTATATTGTTAGTAATGTAACCTGAGTAATCAGTAATGTGAAAGACATTTATGCAACTCCTAGTGCGACCGTTTGTCGTGTTGGGGGGGGGGGGGTTGCAACCCCTGAATGGGTTGCAATGATTAATATGTATATATATAGTTATTACCTTTTCATATAATTTTATATTGCTTATATTTGCGATAATAGCTAAATTGTAAATGTATTGTTTTATATTATTATTTGACTTAGTTATGTTGTTAGGTAGGATGTAACATATTATGTGCTCAGTTCAAGTCTTGATTGTCTAACTACTGTAATTATCACTCTTTGGTCGTTTCCCTGCCGGCTTCTTGCTGTGCAGCGACCCATGGAGCTATCACGTGATCGAGGGGTGGGTGTCCTCACCTCACCTGAAGTATTCAGTCTGGTCTAGACTCGCTTGGTGGTTGGACGTATTCTTGACAAGAAGAGCCTAAGTCTACCTTATTGGCCCTTGTTGGAAGATCGTCTCTTGTCTCATTATTCTTGTTAGTTCTGGAGACTCTGCTCACAGAACTTTGTATTGACTTGGTGATTTTTGACATTGTACTGAGGTTGTGTGTCGCAAAGACACTCTGAGCAACTCAGGTCCTGAGCTGAAGCTTCTGACCTAACTTGTACTGGTATCTGTGTACTGTCACAGTCGGTGATTTTCTTATGTTGAACATAGATTCATTAGTATGGGAGTTTTGTGACTTTTGTGGAGGACCTGCTGATGGTCCCTACTTAGTGTCATTATATTATCTCCTTGTCCTGATTGTGTTGCAGTTGCTTGTTGTATTGCTATTGGGCTTAGCATTTCTTTTATTGTTCAAGCAGACTGTTCTGGTTGCCAGTTGGTCAAGAAGTTAGTTTATGTGAGGACTTTGTCAGTCACTTGTTTAAGTCTAGTCAAGTCATGAGACATAGCGAAATACTTAGAGCACTTACACACACACACACAAAATTACTTGTACATATTTGTAATATCTTAGTAAATGTTAAAGTAACCCAGACGGCACTTACGAATTATAAATGTGATATGTGCTTTCAGCACAATAATATTGTACTCGAGAGAAGTGATTATTCTTATTTTGTTGACATTGATTTAATTTAATTTGATATACGCCTAGACAACTCAATTGTTAATAAATGTATTAAATTTTAATTTCTCTAGTTAGTAGCCTACCAGTTGTAATCCTGAAGCACTAATAATTCATACTGAATTCTAATTGGACAAGGATACTGACTAATTAAACAATACCCCAACCGGAATTGAACCCGCGGTCAGAGAGTCTCAAAACTCCAGACCGTCATGTTGGCTAATGCGACGTTCTGGAGTTTTGAGACTCTCTGACCGTGGGTTCAATCCCGGCTGGGGTATGGTTTGTTTGCAATGTGTCATTACGATTTCGTGAGTCATACTGAACTAATTGTTATGAAAACCCAGTAAACAAGGACCCTTTCAAGGCAGGTGAAATTGCCGACCTAGAAAATGTACAGAGAACTTTCACGGCGCGCATAACGGAGATAAAACACCTCAATTACTGGGAGCGCTTGAGGTTTCTAAACCTGTATTCCCTGAATTGCAGGAGGAGAGAAGATCATGATTATATACACTGGGAAAATCCTAGAGGGACTGTACCGAACTTGCACACGGGAAAATCACTCACTACGAAAGCAAAAGACTTGGCAGGACGATGCACCATCCCCCAATTGAAAAGCTGGGGTGTACTAGCACGTTAAGAGACATACAATAAGTGTCAGGGGCCCGAGACTGTTCAACTGCCTCCCAGCACACATAAGGGGGATTACCAACAGACCCCTGGCAGTCTTCAAGCTGGCACTGGACAAGCACCTAAAGTCAGTTCCTGATCAGCCGGGCTGTGGCTCGTACGTTGGTTTGCGTGCAGCCAGCAGCAACAGCTGGTTGATTCAGCGCTGATCCACCAGGAGGCCTGGTCACAGACCGGGCCGCGGGGGCATTGACCCCCGAAACTCTCTCCAGGTAAACTCCAGGTAAACAGGCTGGATGCTAGAAGGCCAGTCCTTTCTAGTATTCACTGGAGATCTCTAAGCTTTTAAAAATTGCGTTTTTTTTTGTACATTTTGTAACATAAACAATGCTTTGTTTGTTTGTGTAAACAAGTTTTATAAACAGTCTAATAGTGATAATGTTTGTGCAGTTATTGAGTTGTAAACAATGAATGTATATTCGAACAATGCACCTTACTTTGGTCTCACAGGCCACATAAGTTACTCAGAAAGAAAAATATTGGAAAATTCATGAACCTTCGAGTTGGAGTAAATAAAAGATATGGGTGAGCTGCATTTGCCGCTCTTGCCATTCACAGCTTATTTTCTGCCAAACTTGCGCCTCTGTATCTTCAGTAAGTACTGATGTTAAAAAAAAACATTTTTATGGCTTAAAACACTCAGTAAAATAATCCTAACATTTTGGTAAATATGAAATGTTTTTTTTTTCGATATTTTGCAACATAGAAATGACAGTTACAGAAATGGGCTTTGTGACCAGGTCAAAGGGTTAATAAAAGGTTAATGTCAGGACGATGTTTGCAATCATCTGGACTAATGCAAGTTTAACAATATTAGTAGTATAAAAATAAAACTATTACTATTGCTATGGAGGTGATATTAGAGCTTATACAAGCACAGATTCTTAACAAGTAATAATACAAAAATATAACAGTTGAAAGATCGTAAAAAAAGGTCTTGAATAAATTTAAATAGTAAGATTTGACTTACAGTACAAAAATTAGGCAAGCATAACACCATAAAAATTGTTTGGATTAGTAATAGAAAAATAATGAAACTATTAAGATGAGGTATTTCAATGGCACCTAACAGAGTTTGCTCTATTGCTAAACACGCAAACAAGAAAAGGGGGCTATTGTATACATCAGCTATATAGACTGCACACACTAGAGCAAAAAAAAAAACAAAACAAAGAAAAAATGTAGGAGTTAACTAATGGAGGATTGCAAAAGGTAGTTACAATGAATTAAAAATAGAAATGTTTATCACTTAGTTAACAAAAAAAAAAAGGTGGGTTTCAAAAAGTTGGTCTTGTTTGGATGTATTGCACTAAATTGTTATAGATTGCACCACTAGAGATAAAAAATAAAGGAGTTAAAACTTAGGCCAAACAAGGTGGTGATCTTGAGGTTGTTTAACAAAGATTATAAATAAAGAGATAGTGATGGACAGCTTAGAATCATGTTGTCAGGATTGACAATATGGAAATGAGAATTAGGTTTTACAGAAACAATCGGAAGAAAAATTGTGTTTTTAGGGTCTCATTAAACACTGCTTGTGGAAGTGTGTACAAAACTGCATATTTTCATTCTGAACTTAGTTAGGCCTGCTTCACTTAGGAACTTTTTTAATCACGTGCGGTAGAGAGAAATGAATGTAGCTCTTTCCTGTGATTTCCTTCCTTCTTGACGCAATTTTGGCCATCCCATACAAAGCCATGGTAAAAATTTGTATGGTCATATCGTAGCTTTCTTAGTTCTGTAAAGGAGATTTTGTGTTTTTTTTTCTGGATTCGTTGACATAAAACACTAGTTTTCATATTAATAGATTTTCTTAACAATTCACTTGGTTTGTGAGCTAGAGTTGAATTTTAGTACCACTGACTTTTCTTTCCTGTTGATGACCTTCCCTCTAACATTGCTTTTTATCACTAGGTATTCTGAGTTGAAGATGATCCTGTATAAGTTGTAAGGTGGTTTGTTTACATGATTTCTTGGGTGTAACGTGTAGGTATAGGTTTCGTTTACTACAACTGACTCACTAGTTGTTGTTATTCAAAGTGCCTCTTGGGAATTGGGTTACTGATCTTTTAGACTATTGATGCGTATCCAACAGCTGGGTATGGGTGCTGCTTATTTTCTATTGGTTTAGTTTATACTCAACATTGTTGAATCTTTGGCGATGTAATGTGTGTTAGAGGTTTGTAAAATTCTTAATCTTCTTGGGTTAACATGTCATTGGAGGTTTTAAATTCCTGCATTTTCCTGGGTTAGCTTGTTGATTGTTTGTTTGGATCTTAGAAGTTTTGCTATTTCTGGGTCCATAATGTTCATTTCATCAAATCCAAGGAACGGAGTTAGCTTGGGCATTTGTGCGAGGCGGCCAATGTTTGTTGTTTGTTTGGTGAGTATTGCGGTGGTGGCGGTGGGTATTGAGGGTAGTGTCGTGGCTGGTAGTAGTTAGTTTTCCTTATGGTTATGCTTCTCTCTTATGTGGTGTTTGGAGTCTTTAGCTGGTTACTGGGTCTCTTTTGTTTGCCCTGACCCCTGGCCATTGACAGTGTTTGAAGATGATCTGTAGACAATGAGTGAATATTGTGGATTTTCCCTTCGTTGGTAGTTGGGCCAGGTGTGGAAACACAAGTCTTATATGTGGTAAGACTATGCGTTATTTTTGGGTGATTTCTGCAGTTGATCTTTATCTATTCTGGATCTCCATATTGTTAGTGTTATGTGGGTTCTTTACCTAGACCATTTTGGGTTATTGGGAACCTCACGTGGAAACTGAATAGACGGAGCAAGGTTCTTGCTGCGTTGCTGTTGGCAGCGGCCAGCTGTGGGTTGACTCCTGTGTATGCTTCCTCTCCATTGGATGTTAAAAGCACATGATAGGGTCTTCCTAAATTGTGAATGTACAATGAGTTCCATGAGCTGGGCTAGGGGTTTAGTTTATATGTTTATTATTCACCCCATAATCCAACCTGTGGGTGGTAGTCAAAGATTACAGAAGGTACATAATTGGTTCCGGGAACTGGGACTCCAGAGTTTGATAGCTGAGCAAGTTCAAGGTAATGAAACTAGATCTGGTCATAATCATGACCAAGTTACAAAAGTAATGGCTCCAGGTAGAGCTGGTCACCACTCATGATTAATTGCAAAGGTAATGAATATAAAACTCATAATCATGGATTTACAAAGGTAATGAGCTCAGGTAAGCTGGTCACAGTCATGACAAGTTTCAAAGGTTAATGACTGATAAAACACGTTATGACATGATTACAATCATAGACAAATTACAGAGTAATGTGCAGTTAAACATAGTGGGAATTCATTCCATTGGCTCCTAAACAAAGATGTTGCTAGGTGATGCTGTCTCTCTCGGCAGACAGCCATTGCAAACAGCAGCAAGTTGCCCCGGGATCTGGCTGCTGCACGAGCACCATTCGACCCTCCCCAAGAGGTCCAAGAAGCCGTGACTCCATTGCAGCCCCGATGGAGAGAAGCTGCCCTAGGGAACATGTCAGCATACCTGGTGGATGCCAAGTTTATTGAAGATTCCCATGCCCTCGTGTGCACGGATGTTGATAGCTTGAGGAACTGAGACACACTGCCTGTGGCCTCACCTGACAGCTGCCTCGCGGTCGAACTCCATGATGCTGTCCTGAGTGAAGTTCCTGTGAGCCGGCACTCCTGCAGTGCCAATCGCTGACACGTGGGTTAGGGAGAAGTACCCTCTACAGATGGGGTGGCGCTGGGAGTTGGGTGGGTGAGGCGGGGGAGATGCAAGGGGTGAGGCATTATGAGAGGGTCCTGTTTATAAACACGCCCCGCCCCCCTCCCCCCAGCAGACACGTGGGAGAGGCAATGACTGGTACTGATCAACAACACCAAACTCTCTAAAAACTCCCCCATCACTTCAACTATTCACGCTGAACGATGCATGGGATGTCCGTTTGCTGCTCGTATCTTCTCAAAAGCATTCACACTGAGGTTCTGTTTAGTAGGGGCCTGGTCGCCTCTTTGGCACAGGAGCTATCACTTGAAAATCCCACAGTTACGCCCGCTACATGACCTGCCGCATCGGCCATGTTGAGCCATACTGTGGGCTAGGGCAGCAGAGTGCCTTTTTCGTAGTCATTTGCATCAGGATAATATCAGATTAGGTTCGAGTCTACTAAATTCTGTTTATAAAAAATTCAATTTAGGCCCCTTAAACTCTCAGTCATTAATGGTTGTTATAATACTTTGACTTGAGTAGGTACTATCATTTCCTTGCTGTCATCTTGTAGGATCATTCTCTGGTAGTAGGTGCTCAATAATGGATGTTTCATTGATTTGGCTATAAAAAAAAAAGGTGAATATTTTGGGTTTCTTTCAATTTATTTATGGCTGTTAGTTCTTCCCACATATCTTTACTCATGTAGATTCCTTAACTGAAATTAATTTTTTCTATTTCTCTGACCAATTGTCTCCATACTTATTTACCAGATATGTTGGTCTGTTTTAGGCCTTCTCCATTATTCTTTGCCCTCGCTGTATAGGAAGCACCTTTTGCCCTCGCTGTATAGGGAAAGCAACTTTGCCCTCGCCTGTATAGGAAGCACCTTTGCCCTCGCTGTATAGGAAGCACCTTTAGAATTTACATCTCCTTTCCTTAAAGTAAAATATAAAGTGAAATAATATGAGCAGAACAATTGTAAATATTAGCTTAGAATATTATAGGATTATAATGTATTGTGTTCTTGCTGACATTTGTGTTAATTTTATCAATTATTTATACAGGATTTTTTGTATAAAAGTTATCAAGCATTTCTTATTGTCACTTATTCTTTTTTCAAATATTTTTGCATAGATTTAATTTTTAGTATTTACTGATATATGTAGAATCTTAATAACATTTACAGACAAGGATATTTTCCTATTATTAAACAGTTTAACAAAATTTTCAGCCAGTTTACTTGACTTTCATTTGTCCTATACTATTTTGTGGGTTTCAAATTAATCCAATTTATAAATTAAAGGTATTAATAATATATGAAAAAATTGTGTGACCCTCCTGGGTTTATTGCTTTTTTATTATAATAGTACTCTTCAAAGAGGCTCTTGGTGTGATTGAAGAGGCGCTTGCATGTGAGGAATTAGGACATTTTTGGTCTCCATCCTCAGACCAAACCTAATTACACCCAATCCCCTCCTACCCTACCCCATCCTCCTTTTTCCCTTTCCTCTCTTCCTCCCCCATCTTCTCCCTATTTCCTTCCTCTTTTTCAGGCCTTTGGAATCTCCCACAGACAATCTAGTTCCTAGGTAGGGGGAAGGGTACCAGGGTCCATCCCATTCTGCGGAGGTCCTTGGCAGTGGTTGTAGTTTGCAGTGGAACCTGATCACCTGGGGATGTAACAATCCCTCTCCGGTCTTCCGGGTTTGGCTTTTTTGGGTTTTGTCTTTTGGATGACCAGTGTATCTCTGGAAGCTGCCTTTTTGATTCCAGGGGGGTGGTGGCCAAGAAGGATATGCTTTGTGGTGGGTGTTCCAGCTACTCTCTCTTTTGTCCACTGAGGTGGCTCGGTGGATGTGAGGTTGCTATCCTGGATTGATGGTTTACTGGCATGAAGGGTAGGCGTACTGGAAGAGTTCCGTGCCGCACTGCACTACTGTGGTGCTGAGGCCCTTTGGGCACAGGATTTACGGCCCTTTTTCTCCTTAGGAGCTATTCCTCCATGTTCCCCCCCAGTCCAACATGGATTTCCAGACATTTGCAATGATATTCTGGAACAACTAGAACACCCAGCCTTCCAATCCTCGAAGAGGACAATTATGTTCTCCCTGCCAAAGGCACAGACATTACCCTTGCAATGTAGCTCACTTACTTTTTGACTGTCGTGAATCTTCCGTCCCTGTATATATAGCAGGTCACCGTTTACAAGTTTGCAAGGTGATCCCCACACTACTCAGTGTAGAATTGCTGGGCATTTTGGTCATCGGCAAAATATTGCAGATCCTTGCTGAATGCCTAGTTGTGGTGCAGATGACCATTCCAGTCATACTTGTAGTCTCTTTCCCTCTTGCCTTAATTGTCCATTGAGGCTTCACCCATCCATGCTTCGCCGGTGCAAGTTTTCTTATATGAGCATGAAAATCTATTGTCTCAAAAAAAAAAAGTGAGCAGAAGGCCCCCATATTGCTATGGCTGTCTCTCATCTATGCTCCAAAGTGAAATCCCCCATATTTCTTATTCTCGATTTGCCTATACGCCCCCTCTCCTCTGGAGTCCAACTTTCTGCGGCTTCTCTGTAGTCACCTTTCTGCAGTCACCCGTCTCTAACTCTTTTGCTGTTTGGACTATGGGTCTGTAGTCTACCAGACCTCATACAACACCTTATCCTCATTGCCCTCTCCTTATATGAAATTTAAACCATCCCTATTGTTCAAATCTCCCTTTCACCCTTCTTCCCATTTGCGCACTGCTCATTTTTCCTTTCCTGGTCTCTGTACCCAGTTACTTCAACTCTAATGGCTTCTGTTATGAGTTGTGGAGTTCAGCCATCTCCTTTAGTTATAGTAACTTCTTCCTTTGTTCCCTTCAAGTTTCTCCCTCTTCATCCGTCCCTCCAGGTAACTTTCCTCTTCCCGATGTCACCCTCCCAAGCTCCTCAGTTCCCTCTACTTTTTTGTCCACCTACTTTGGTACAAATCCATTGTTTCCCTAATTTTTACCCCCTCCTCCTTCCATCTCCAATATTGTACCACATTACAACATCCTTATCCTCAGAAGCACTTGAAGCTGTCTCAGAATATACTGAGGGGACAAAACCATTGCTGGAGGACTGATCCCACCCCTTTTTCTCCTTACTCACTCTTCTCCATCTGAGGCAACCCCTTTCTTCACAACCGACCTTATCCTTTGTGCCTAAAAGCCTTCCTCTACCTCCACATACTGACCTTTCTAACCACCATGATACCTCTACCTTCTGCTTTCTGTTCTTTCTCTACACATAATCCTCTTCAAGGGGGGTCTTGGCATGGTGGGAAGAGGCTCTTGGTCTGAGGAATTAGCCCTGTCGGTCTTCTTCCTCAGACCGAACCTAATTACCCCCCATTCTCCCCTCCCCTATCCCATCTCCCCATCCTCCCCTTTTTTCCATTCCTCCTCCTCTCCTTCACCCCTCCCTTTTTGCCCTTCCTCTTTTGGCCTTTGGGGGATTTCTCCTTACAGGCGTGCGTGCTAGTTCCTGGTAGGGGCAAAGGACACTGGGGTCCATCACATTCCGTTGAGGTTCTTGGCAGTGGGTAGTGTTGCCGTGGAATCTGGAATGCTGGGGAGTCCCGATCCCTCTTCCGGTATCCGGAGTAGCTTTGGGTGTCTTTCGTGGCGACGGGTGTATCTATGGAAGCCACCTTTTGATTCTGGGGGTGGTGGCCAAAGGAGGTATGCTTTGTGGCGGATATCCGGCCGCCTCTCTTTTGTTCCACCGAGGTAGCTCGGGAGTGAGGTTTTGCTATCCCAGATTGCTGGGTTTATGGATATGAAGGGGTAGGGTATGGCACGGGTTCCATGCTGCATCAGCGCTACTAGCGGTGTTGAGGTCCTCTGGGGTGCGGAGGGAGATTTCGGCCCTTTCATTCCTCCTGGGAACTATTCCTCCCCGCCTCCCCCTTTTTTTAGTCTTTTTTTATTTTTATTTTCTTTCTTCTTTCTTTTTTTTCTTAAAAACAAAAAGCAAAGGGAGTAACCAAACCCAGGGCAGCCCTAGTCCATAACCCACACCCCCCCGGTCCCCTTTTGATACCGCACACCATTCTGACCCTGCCTTGTGTTTAGACCATCTTCGGACACTCCTGTGCCCCTGTACCTCTTGCCGTTGCTGTTTCCTCACCCGCTTCAGGTACGGGGGCCCTTCGACTGACTCCTTTGATTTGTCTGAACTCCACTCTCCTTTGACTATGCTTCCAGCTTCTCCCTCTAGGTACGGCAATTTTCGAATCGCCCCACCCATTTCACCGCCGGACCAACCCCGGGTCCTACTCCTAACGCCAACGTCAATCTCCTGATGATGTTCCTTCGTTACCTTCCCATTCTACTCGGAAAAGACCGACACGTCAAGCACTCCCTCTCCATGCTCAGTTTCGACCACACAAGGGACTAAATTCTTTACTTTAAGACCGACTCTTCTTCTGCTACCTTTCTGACCATAGTATTGGCAAAGCGCTCCTGCGTCATGTTGGCAGAGATATTTCATTTCATGCTCTCAAGAGCTGTACGCGCATCGTCACTGTCCAGAATGCTACCCAAGCTCATGATCTTTCTCTCCTTTCGAATATCGATACTAGTCCAATCACTATTGAAAAACATCTTTCTCTCAATTCTTGTAGTGGTACTGTCATTCTGCCCCATACCATAGTCCAACAGAATTTCCAGTCATGTGGCAATGACATTTTTGAACAGCTGGAACTCCAGGATCTCCCAATCCTCAAAGTAGACACTTATGTCGTTCCTGCCCGGGGGCGGAGACGTTACCCTTGCAATGTGGCTCGTTTAACTTTTGACAGCCGAGAACTCCCATCCTCTGTATATGTCGCGGGACATCGGTTACAAGTTCGAAAGGTGATACCTACACCGCAACAATGTAGAAATTGCTGGCGTTTTGGTCACCCAGCGAAATATTGCAGATCTATGGCCGAATGCCCAGTCTGTGGTGCCGACGACCATTCTAATACATCTTGCAGTCACCCTCCATCTTGCCTTAATTGTAATGAAGCTAACCCTTCGTACTCCCGCCGTTGCCAGGTCTACTTAAATGAACGTGAAATCCGTTGCCTCAAAGAGGCAGAGGGTCTCCCTTATGCTATGGCAGTTACTCATCTCCACCTCCAAGGGAGACTACCCCGTGTTTCTTATTCTCGTGTTTCCAAACATCCCCCCACTTCTGGGGTCCCATCTTCTGCAGCCTCCTCTGTTGTTACCCCTCCCATAGCCACTATGGCATCTAATCCTTTTGCTGTCCTTGGCTCTGATGTCCCGACTACAACTCAGTCTGTTCTCACATCTTCGCGTCCTTCCTCACAAGCCCCAGTATCGACAAGACCTCGTACGACACCTAATACCAATCGCCCCTCTACTCAGAAGTCCAAAAAATCCACATTGCTCAAATCTTCTTTGCCCCTTCCTTCCCTTCTTCCACCTCCACACTTTACCTTTCCAGTCTCTGTACCTAGTTCTTCCCCTCTCTCTGGCTCTATTACAAGTGTGGAGATTCACCCTCCTCATACTATGCCTTCCACCCCTGTCCCCTCCCAAGTTTCTCCCTCTTCTGCCACCTCCCAGGTTTCTGCCTCTTCTGTCCCCCCCTACACTTCATCTCCAGTCCCTTACACTCTTCCCTCCCCCTGTACTTTGGTACAGTCCATTACTGTCCCAATCTTTACTCACCCTCCTCCTTCTATCTCCAATATGGTCTCCCATACATCTTTGAATTCAGAAACACTTGAAGCCATTTCAGAATATATTGCAGAGACTAAACCTTCAATGGACACTGATTCACTTCCTGTTAATTCTCTTCCCTCTCCTCCATCTTCACAACCCCATTCTTCGCAATGCTCCGTTCCTTCGCTACTTGAACGTCTTCCAATGCCACCACACGTTGACTTTTCTAACCCCTCTAGTCCGTAGGTGCCTTTACCTACAGATTCCTGATAGTTTCTTCATCGCCAATCATGGCCTATTTACAGTGGAATATCCGCGGCCTCAGGGGTAATCGGGGTGAGCTTCAGATGTTGCTTTCCAGGTTTTCCCCTGTTGGTGCTTGCTTACAAGAACCAAAATTACACTCGGCTGTTTTCCAACCTATCTCAGGCTATAATTTATTGTATTCTTCGGATCCTTTCTCAGATGGGACCTTTAATGAAAGTGCCCTTCTTCTATGCAATGATATTCCGTACTGTCAACTATTTGTCCATACCTCGCTGCATTACATTGCAGCCCGTATCCACTTGAATAAGTGGTTTACAATATGTTCTTTATATCTCTCTCCTTCTCGAGCATTTTCTCTCCCAGACTTTGCCTTTCTTGTTTCATCCTTACCACCACCACTTCTGTTACTTGGTGATTTTAATGCCCACCATTTCCTCTGGGGGGGTCTCATTGTGACTCACGTGGCATTCAGTTGGAGGCTTTTCTCGCCTCTCACCCCCTCCATGTTTTAAATACGGGTACTCCCACCCATTTTGATCCTCGTACTCATACTCTCTTGCATCGATCTATCAGTCTGCTCTTCCTCCACTGCACTAGACTTCACCTGGTCTGTTCTACCAGACTTACATGACAGCGATCATTTTCCGATCATTCTTACTTCTTCCTATTCACCACCTTTCCGTAGCCCTCGCTGGCAATTTGATCGGGCAAATTGGGATCTTTACTCACACCTCACTGCTTTTAGTGAGGTTCCTTCTTCATCCTCCATTGATGAGCTCCTACACATCTTCTCGACATCAGTTTATACCGCAGCTTCTCATTCTATACCCCAAACCTCAGGCAGGCATTCTCAGAAGTGCGTGCCTTGGTGGTCTCCTGCTTGTGCTCGTGCAGTACGTTTGAAACGTGCTGCATGAGGCAGGTACCGGTACAATAGAACCACTGAGAGACTTCTTGATTTTAAGCAGAAGCGTGCGATCGCTCGCCGTGTCATCCGTGAAGCTAAACGCACTTGTTGGCGAGACTATGTTTCCACCATCACCTCTGCTTCTTCTATGAGTGCAGTCTGGAAAAAAGTGAGGAAATTGAGTGGTAAATACTCTCCTGACCCGGCTCCTGTTCTACGGGTCGCTGGTGTTGATGTAGCAAACCCTCTCGACATTGCCATTGAACTTGGCACACATCTGGTCCGTATTTCCCGAGGGCTCCATCTAATTTGCCCCTCGTTTCTTTCTAAAAAGTCTGCCAGAGAGTTAGTACCCTTGGACTTTTCTACTCTCAGAGAAGAACAGTATAATGTGCCTTTTACACTTAAAGAACTGGAGGCAATTGTTTCAGCTTGCCGATCATCGGCAGCTGGGCCTGACAACATTCATATTCGTATGTTACAACATTTTACATCGGTCAAGCCCTTGTAGTCCTCTTACACCTCTTCAATTCTTATTTGGGCACAAGGAGTTCTTCCCCAGCTGTGGAAATCTGCCATTGTTCTCCCTTTCCGCAAAAACCGGGTACTACGGGACATGATGCCTCCCACTATCGCCCCATCGCTCTTACTAGTGCAGTTTGCAAAGTGATGGAACGCCTCGTAAATCGACTTTTTAATGTGGATTTAGGACTCAAAAAGTCTCTCCGCTAGTCAATATGGCTTTCGTAAGGGTCGTTCTACCATAGACCCCTTACTACGCTTGGATACGTATGTTCGTAATGCCTTTGCGAATAATTACTCAGTTATTGCCATTTTTTTTTGACCTGAGAAGGCATATGACACAACTTGGAGGTATAATATTTTGGCCCAGGCCCATTCCTTAGGCCTCCGAGGCAATCTACCATCCTTCCTTAAGAACTTTTTAACTGACAGACATTTCCGTGTTCGAGTCAATAATGTTCTTTCCCCGGACTTGTCCAAGCTGAAGGTGTCCCTCAGGGGGTGTGTTCTAAGCACAACCCCTGTTTTCCTTGCTTAAATGATTTTGGGCCCCTGTTCTTCCACCCAATATTTGGTCATCACTCTATGTGATGACTTCGCTATTGCTTGTGCAGGCACTGACTGTCACCTTATTGCAGTTTCTCTCCAGCATGCGGTTCGACCGTGTTTCCACTTGGGCCACCACGCATGGGTTTAAATTTTCAAATACCAAACTCACCAAATTACTTTTCACTAGACGCTCTGTTATCTCCGATCATCCTTTGTATCTCTATGGCTCCCGTATCCCCGAACGTGATACAGTCAGGTTTCTAGGCCTTCTCTTTGACCGTCGGTTATCCTGGAAACCTCACATTACCCCCTCTGAAGGGCAATTTTGTCACAGGGGCCCTAAACCTTTTTAAAAACCCCTTGCTCTTTCTTTCATGGGGACCCGATCGTCGAACTCTGCTTGCCTACATTCAGCCCTCGTTTTATCGAAACTCGATTATGGTGACCAGATTTATTCCGCGGCCTCTCCTGCTACTCTCTCTACCCTTTTAACTTATCCATCACCAAGGCTTACATTTGTTCCTTGGTGCTTTTCGCTCTTCCCCTGTTGAGAGCCTCTATACAGAAGAAAAATGTTCCATCCTTGTCTTGATCGCCGTGATACCCATTGCCTTCGCTACTATGTACGCTTGCACGATCTACACAATCCTTCCATTTATAGAATGGTCACCGATATTAGTAGACATTCTTTATTCGTTCGCCGCCCCTGTTTGCTCCGTCCTTTTCTCTTCGCCCACATTCACTCTTTTCTTCCCTTCAGTTACCCACCCTTTTTATGTTCATGTAGCATCTCACTTTTCCCTACCCCCCTGGGAAGTTCCAGTGTTCGGGTCTGTTCTTTTCTCACTCCTTGCTTGAAAGCTCCCAAATGCCTCGGTGGCTTCCCACTCTCTTTTTCTTTATCACTTCCCCTCCCATTCTCATGCCACCGCTGTGTACACAGATGGCTCTAAGTTTCAGACGGCATCAGATTCGCAGCAGTGTTTCCGGACAGCGTCGTGCAGGGGCATTTTACTATCTTCAGCTAGAATTTTTACTGCTGAACTGTATGCCATTTTTTGCAGCACTTATTCGTATCACATCTATCCCTGTGTCATCATTTGTAGTAGTCTCAGACTCCCTTAGTGCTCTACAGGCTATACGAAAATTTAAAAAAATCTCATCCCTAGTTCTCTGTATCCAACTTTGGCTACTCCGTATCTCTACCAAACATAAAGTATTGTTTTTGTTGGGTCCCTGGTCATGTCGACGTACGGGGCAATGAACAGGCAGACACTGCTGCGCGGTCAGCAGTGCATGACCTACCAAAATTTCCTATCGAGGTGTTCCATTTCGGGACTTTTTTTTGCTGCAATAGCTACCCCCCTTTCGCATCCGTTGGCAACAACGTTGGTCAACTCTGGTCGGTAACAAACTTCATTCTATTAAACCGAGCATAGGTTACTGGCCGGTCTTTTTGGGTCATCAGTGCCGGGGTTGGGAGACCACTCTCTCCCGCCTTCGCATTGGCCACACTCGTTTTAATCATGGGTATCTCATGGAGAGGCACCCTGTTCCTCTCTGTGAGCAGTGTCAAAGTTCCAGTATCGGTTAGCCACATTCTGTTAGATGCCCTCTCTATCAACGAGCACGCAGAATTTACCTCCAACGTCGTCTTCGTTCTACTACTCTCTCTTTACCTTCCCTTCTTGCTGATGGACCCTCCTTTAATCCTGACTCTCTCATTGACTTCTTGACAACAACTGATTTACTCCACAAACTCTGATGATACTTTTCGCACTCCCCTCAGCCCTTTCTAGTTCAGTCTCTTGCTGCCCTTTACCCTTTCACCATCCACTACCCCGCTGTTATCCGTAACGTATTACTCATCCATCTCCCTTTTGCCACCTGATGCCCTCGCTTCCTTCCTGCCCTGCAGCGCTGTATAGTCCTTGTGGCTTAGCGCTTCTTTTTTGATTATAATAATAATCTTCACAAATCATGGCTTATTTACAGTGGAATATCCGCAGCCTCAGAGGTAACCAGGGTGAGCTCCAAGTGTTGCTCTCCCAGTTTTCCTGTTTGTATTTGTTGATAAATTAGACTTATGTGCAACTCTTGGGTATCTTTACTGAGGAAATTTTCGCGGTTTCATCAGTCCATTCAAAGGTGAACCGTGAAGAAAGGAGGAGCACTGCAGCAAGCCTATTGGCCCATACCAGGCAAGTCCTTCACAATCCATCCCACTAACAAAATATTTGCCCAACCCAATTTTCAATTGTACCCAAGAAATAAGCTTTGATAATTTTATTTACCCATGTGCAAGTCCCACTCGAATCCAACCTTTCTCACTCATGTATCTATCCAACCTAAATTTGAAAATACCCAAGGTTTTAGCCTCGATAACCCTACTAGGAAGACTACCCTATATCCAAACCAATACTTTGCTGTATCATTTCTAAACTAAACCTGTTTAATTTGAATCCATTATTGTGGGTTCTTTCTTTGAGGTATATCCTCAAGACCTTATTTATATTCCCCTTTATTGATACCCATCTTCCACTTACACACTTTGATCATGTTTTCCCTCATTCTTATCTAACAAATGAATGTAATTGAGGGTCTTCAATCTTTCTTCATAAGGAAGATTTCTAATGCTATGTATTTAATTTAGTCATTCTATGCTGAATGTTTTTCTAACAAATTTATGTCCATTCTGTAATATGGAGACCAGAACTGAGCTGCATAATTTAGATGAGACTTTACAAATGATGTATAAAGCTGTAATATAACCGCTGAACTTTTGTTGCTTACACTTCTTGATATATTATTATTATAATCAAAAAGAAGCGCTAAACCACAAGGGCTATACAGCACTGCAGGGCAGAAAGGAAGTGAGGGTATCAGATGGCAAATAGAGAGGGATGATTAGGAGGCTATGGAGAACAGCTGGGCAGCAGATAGTTCAGAGGTGGAGGGTAGCAACAGATTGAGGCAGAAAGGGATGAGGGGAGTGTGAAAGGTATCATCATCAGAGTTTGTGGAGTAAATCAATTGTTGTCAAGAAGTCAATGAGAGAGTCAGGATTAAAGGAGGGACCATCAGCAAGAAGGGAAGGTAAAGAGAGAGTAGTAGAGCGGAGATGTCGTTGGAGGTAAATTCTGCGTGCTCATTGAGAGAGAGGGCAGTCCAACAGAATGTGGCTAACTGCTACTGGAACCTGACACTTCTCACAGAGAGGAACAGGGTGCCTCTCCATAAGCTACCCATGAGTAAGACGAGTGTGGCCAATGCGAAGACGGAAGTAGTCTCCCAACCTCGACACTGATGACAAGAAGACTGCCAGTAACCTATACTCAGTTTATTAGAATAAAGTTTGTTGCCAAGTAGATTAGACCAACGTTGTTGCCAATGGGTGTGAAGGTGGGTAGCTATTACAGCAAAATAGTCCATAAATGTAATACCTCTATATGAAACTGGTAGGTCATGTACTGCTGACCGTGCAGCAGTGTCTGCCTGTTCATTGCCTTGTATGTCAACATGACAAGGGGCCCAACAAAAAACAATATCTTCAAGTTTGGTAGAGATACGGCATAGCCAAGGTTGGATACAGAGAACTAAGGGATGAGGTGTATCAAATTTTTGTATAGCCTGTAAAGCACTAAGGGAGTCTGAGACAACCACAAATGGTGACACAGGCATAGATGCAATACAGATAAGTGCTGAAAGAATGGCATACAATTCGGCTGTAAAAATGCTAGCCGAGGATAGTAAATGTCCTCGCACGACACTGTCCAGAAATGCTGCTGAGAATCCGATGCCATCAGAAGACTTAGAGCCATCTGTGTACACTGTGATGGCATGAGAATGAGAGTGGAAGTGGTCAAGAAAAAGAGAGCGGGAAGCTACAATAGGCAGTTGAGCTTTCGCGCAAGGGAGCGAGAAATGGACTTGAACAGCTGGAACTTCCCATGGGGGCAGGGAAAAGCGAGATGCTACATGAACATAGAAAGGTGCTAACTGAAGGGAAGACAAGAGTGAATGTAGGCAAAGAGAAAAGGGATGAACCAAACAGGGGCAACGAACAAATAATGTCTACTAACATCGGTGACTATTCTATATATGGAAGGATTGCGGAGATCATGAGAACAAATGTAGTAGCAAAGGCAATGGGTATCAGGGCGATCGGAAAAGTATGGAATATTTTCTTCTGCATAGAAGCTCTCAACAGGGCAGGAGTGAAACGAACCAAGGCAGAAACATAATCATTGGTGATGGATGGGATTAAGGCTTGAGAGAGTAGTCGGAGAGGAAGCTGAGTAGATCTAATCACCATAATCAAGTTTCGATAAGATGAGGGCTGAATGTAGGCAAAGGAGAGTTTGACGATTAGCTCCCCATGAAAGATGAGCAAGGGTTTTAAGAAGGTTCAGCCAACTGTGACAAGTTGCCTTCAAAGAGGTAATGTGAGGTTTCCAGTATAACCTACAATCAAAGAGAAGGCCTAGAAACCCGACCGTATCACATTCAGGGAGACAGGAGCATGAGGTACAATGGGTCCAGAAATGGGGGTTTAAAATGAAAGAAATTTGGGGGTTTTTGGGTACTAAAAAATTTAAACCCCAGCGTTTTTGGCCCAAATTTGGGAACTGGTTGCCCATGCGGGGAAACGTAATGAGGGAAGTCAGACCTGACAAGAAATAGTGAAGTATCAACATAGTGTGACCAAATATTGAAAATATATGCTCCCCCGGACATTGATTGGGGGAGCATATTATTAAGAAAAAAAAATGTCTGTCGTTAAAATTTTGGGAAAGGGAGGTAGATTGCCTTGGGGGCCAAAGGGGATGGGTTGGGCCAAAATATTATACCTCAAAGTTGTTTTGCCTTTCGGGGTCAAAAAATTGGCAATAACTGAGTGGTTATTCACAAAGGCCTGTTACCCTTTGGCTTAGCGCTTTTTTTTTAATTATAATATAATTTTGAAAAGGCTTTACGAACAAAAACTTCCCAAAGCTTGAAAGGGGGTCTATGGTAAAAAACACCCCTTATGAAAGCCATATTATAGTGGGGGAAACTGTTGTGTGTCTCTAAATACCCATTAATGTTGATTTACCGGGCATTCCATCCCCTTTGAAAACGCACTGGAAAGAGCTAGGGCGATAGTGGGAGGATATCCCGTAGTACCCAGTTTGCGAAAAGGGAGAACAATAAAAGGATTTCCACAGTTGGGAAAAAACTCCTTGTGACCAAAAAAGATTGAAGAGGTGTAAGAGGTGAAAGGGGCTGATTTGTAATGTTTTAACATAAAATATGAATGTTGTCTGGCCCCTGCGTAAACGCAAGTGAGAGTGTCGACTCCATTTCCTGAAGTGAAAAAGGCACATTATAAGGACTTTTTGAGAGAAGAAAATTTAAAGGGGCCCAACTCTCTGGCAGACTTTGAAGAAAGAAAGGAGGGGGATAGATGGCCCCGAAAAACGGACCCGATGATTGCCAAATTTATGGCACGTCAAGAGTTTTGTAATTAACACCAGAACCCGCAGAACAGGGGCCCTTGGGAGAGTTTTCCCTCAGTTTCCAACTTTTTTCCCGGAGACTCGTAAAACGAGGTGAGGGGAAACATAATCCGCCGTAAGTGATTTTTGCATCACAGGGACAGGCAGTGACCACAGCTCGCTTTAAAAAAAAGAAGTCTCTCAGTGGGTTTTTTTTGTACCGGTACCGCCCCACGCAGCATTTTCAAACTACTCCCGAGCCAAGTAGGAGACCCCCTAAGGCCCCACTTTGGAAAGCCTGCCTGAGGGGTTTTGGGTATAGAATGAGAAACTGCGGGTTAAACTGAGGATGAGAAGGGTGTGAAAGCTCATCGATGGAGGACGAAGAACAAACCCGCTAAAAGTCTTTGTTTGACTAAAGGTCCCAATTTGTTGTCAAATTCCAGCAGGGCCGAAAGGCGTGAATTTAAGGGGAAAAAGAAGGTTGGAAAATGATTTCTTCATGTAAATTTGGGAAACGACCCGGTGAAGTCTGTGCAGTGGAGGGGAGTTGATGCAAGGAGGTAGAGACAAAGGATCAAAAGGGTGGGGGTACCTGTATTTAAAACATGGGGGGGGTGAGATGAAAAAGCTTTTCCCAAGAATGCCACAGGAATTAAAGTGAGGGCCCCCCAAGAAAATGGAGCTTTAAAAACGCCCCAGTAAAAAAGTGGTGGTGGTAAAGGGCAAGAAAGAAAAAAGGGAACATCCGGGGTGGATCATACCCGGGGAAAGGGGAAGATAGGAGAACAGTTGTATACCCCTTCACAAAGGGTCTGCTGCTGGGTAAGCAGCGAAGTACAAACAAAAAGCTGATGGTACGGGAAATCAATGCAGAGAAAAAGGGACTTTCATTAAAGGGTTTCCCTCAAAAAAGGATCCAAAAAACAATAAATTATAGCCGAGATGGGATAGATAAAGCAGGTGTATTTTGGTTTTTTAAGCAAACACCCAAAAGGGGAAAACTGGGAAAGCAAAATTGAAGCCCCCCCGATTACCTTGAGGCCGCGGATATTTTTACGAAATAACCATATTGGTAATGAAAAAATACCAGAAATCGCAGGTAAGGGGATCCAGACTAAGGGGTTTGAAAGTCTACATGTTCGCAATGGAAAATGTTTAATAGTGAAAGGGAAAGGGCATTGTGAAGGAAGGAATGTGCAGATGAGGAAAGAAATGGAAAAGGGAAAAGAGGGGGGGATCATGTCCCTTATGATTTATACGCAAATGTTCTGAAATTTTCAATGTTTTGGAATTTTAAAGACGTTGTATTGGGGAAAATTTGGGGATGGAAGGAGGAGATGATAAGATTGGGGCAGCAAAGGACTGTAAAAAACCCAAAATAGGGGGGTGTAAGAGTGGGGGAACCCGGAGAAGAAGTGTGGGAGGGGACAAAAGAGGGAGAAACCTAGAAGGGGGCTGAAGAGGGGAGCAACTTGTTACAAGGCAGTGAGAGGGGGAAAAACTAGGTAAGATTTGGGAAAGGGAAAAATGTGGGGGGTGGAAGAAGGGAAGGAGGGGTTAAAGGAAATTTGGCAAAGGGGTTTTTTGAA
>NC_069457.1:31650895-31667884 GCF_026875155.1 Cherax quadricarinatus | reverse complement strand
ACACTTTGAAAAATAGGGGGATGGAATTTCATATAGAAAAGGGACTTCAAAAGGTCAAATCATAAAAGGATTGAAAAGAATACAAAAAATTAGCTGAGAAGGTTAATAAACAAAGATAAAAAGGGGGTTTCTTGTAAGAAACCCCAAAGAAAACCAGGGGAACATTGGCTCACCAAACCCCCGGCCGGGTTGAACCGGGCTGGTCCAAAAAATCCAGCCCCCAGCCCTAAAATTTCCAAATAAGATTAATAACAAATTTTTACACCAAAAAAAAGGTTAGAAGGGCACCAGTAAAAATTTTGAATTTTTTTACAAATTAGCTAGTGGGGGAAAAGAATTTCCCAATTTTCCCTGGAAAAACCCCAAGAAACGAAGCCATTGAACAAACCATACCCCGGGGGGCCGGATTGAACCCCCCGGTCATAGAGTCTCAAAACCCCCGCCCGTCCCTTAGCCACTAGCCCCAGCTACCACAAAAGATTCATCCAACTAGTATATTTCAAAACCCCATAGGAGGTTGCACGGGCACCACTTGCCCCACAAATGCAATTTTTTACAGGCAATCCCAGCTAGGTGGCCTTGACAACTCTAGCTCAAGTCCCTTTACTGCCGCAAAATGACTAAGAAATGTAATACCGTTGCAAAAAAACTTGCCGGGTACCCGGGTCCTGTCTAAAACCTCCATGGTTAAAAATAAATAGTTATAACTTATTTCTACTGGAGTGGCAAGCCCCCGGGCTGGGAGTTTTTAGACTCAGAGCGGGTTCAATCCCGCTGGGGGGTATGGTTTGTTTTTCAATTGTCTTAGATTTCTTGGTCATTTGAAGAACCCTTCCCCTTTGGGGCCGTTTTATTCCCGTAAAAGGGTTTGGGCCAAAATAAAGAACCAAGAAATCCGCCAATAAGGGTAACCTATGGGTAGAGGGTTTAGGGGAAGTCTAATGGGCGGAAAAGAGGAAAAGGTTCAAGTACGAAGGAAAACGGGGTTGCAATGTGAAAGAAAGGAGTGCAAGATGGAGGAGAGGAAAGAGAAGGAACAGGGGGTGGATCATTCCCTTGATGGTTTTGTCTCTGCAATATAATGAGAGATTTCAATTTTTTTAAAAATTCAAAGATGTCTAGGGGGAGCAAATTTTGGGAGGGAGGGGGGAGGATAGAAAAGATTGGAACGTAATGGACTTACCAAAGTAGGGGGGGGCAAAAGGGGGAAGAACTGCGGAAAAGTGTGGGGGGGGACAAAGAGGTAAAAACCAAACGGTGGCAGAAGAGAAGAAATTTGGGGAGGGGACGGGTAAAAAGGCACATACGGGGAGGGGGAACCCCACACTTGAAACGAGCCAGTAAAGGGGGAAAACCAGGTACAGAGACCGGGGAAAGGGAAAATGAGTAGGGGGAAGAAGGGAGAAGGGGGTTTAAAAGGGGATTTTGAGCAATGGGGATTTTTGGGCTTTTGAAAGAGAGGGATGATTGGGAGGAGGTGTCGTTAGGTCTTGGGATACAAGGGCTTGTAAAGGGGGAAGCTAAGAAAGGAAAACAGACTGGGGGTTAAGTAGGGACGTCTGAAACCCACGACAACAAAAAAATTAATACAGGTTATAGGGGGGCAAACCCCAGAGGGAAACGCAGAAGTGGGGCCCCAGAAGTTGGGGGATGTTTTGAAACACGAGAATAAAAAACACTGCATGTCCCCTTTTAGGCAATATAAAACTCCTAAAACATGGGGAGACCTTATCCCATGAGGGAACGGTTTTTTCACCATTTAAACCCTTAGGGGCGAAGGCCCCTCCAACTCGTTCTTTAGGGGCGGCCAAATTTCAAAAAAAAAAAAATTATTTTTTTTTGAAAAAATAGAGTTTTTTTTTTTTAAAATTTAAAAGGGTAAACAAAAAAAATTTTCCATCAATATTACGGGGTATGGATGCATGAATTTGCAGAAAAGAGCCCCGTATGGCAACAGCGGCGACTGCCCCCTCACCCGGTAAACTTTAGTTTACTTGTATTTGAAAGGGTTTTTTTTTTTTTCATATTTTATTTTTCACAAAATTTTGGGCCGTGGACCAAAATAAGGTGCAAAGTACATATTACACCGTTTATACAAAAACAATAAGCACACAAACAAAATTTTCAATATATTTTTTACAAAACTTGTTTAAAAAAAAAAAACAAAAACAAAACATTGTTTATTATTTTTGTTCTATAATATATATCCCAATTACGTCACTAAAACTATTCCATTTTCTGCGCTTGTGGACCGAAAAAAAGGGGTTAACAAAAGGGTTTTATCTTTCTCCCTCATTCTTCTCTTCATCTGCTCCTCTTTCTATCTGTCATCTATCTCGCCTCACGGGTACACATAAATACAATTTTAACATAGTAAAATACCTGGATAACCCAAGAAATCCAGACAAAGTGCTATACTCTGTTTGGGAAGATGTGATAAAAATGTACCAGTCTTTGCCTCTGAGACAGAGAGCTAACGGATAACGTAGACAGGGAGCTTGCAGACGACAAATAGACAGACAAAAAAGTTATGACCAGTACCAGGTACTAGTTTTCCACCCTCCTCCTCCTTTCCCCTCTTCCTCCTTTTCCCCCTAATCTTCCTCGTACTTTTCCTCTTCCCCTCCTTTCCTCTTATTCCTTTCCCCTACTCTTCCTTTCCTTTCCCCCTCTTCCTCCTCCTCCCCTCTTCCCCCTCCTCCTTTTCTTCCCTCTTCCCCTACCCTTCCCCCCCCCTTTCCATGTGTAAATTACAAGGACCGCAGCTGTCAAAGTGACATATTGCTCATTATTTTCCCCCTGGGCCTGTCAAAACAAGGGGGTGGGGATGTGCTTCCCCCCCTCCATTCTATCAATTTCTTTCTCCCTCATTCTATCTGTCTGTCTTCTCTGTCTCACGGGTAAACTAAATACAAAAATAAAAGGTAAAAATTCCGGTAACCCAAAAAACCCGACAAAGGATCTCTGCTTAAAGATGTGAGTAAAAAGTGAGACCAGTCTTGTGGCTCTCTGAGACAGAGGCTAGAGGGTAGACGGGGGCCTTGACGACAGGAAAAAAAATAGACAAAGAAATGTTGTATACCAGCAAAAAAAAAAGGGGGGCGATGTTCATCTCACTTTTGGGACAGCTCTACCCCCATTTACCCTCCTCAAACGTCAGCACTTACAGATTTACCCCCTTACTTGTTTACTGTCTGGGGGAACTTTATTATTACAAAATTATTATTTTTACCCATTTTTATTATTATTTTATTATTATTATTATTATTATTATTATTATTATTATTATTATTATTATGTATTATTTTTATTAGTTTATTATTATGTATTTTTGTTATCATTCTTTCTTCTTCTTCCTCCTCCTCCCCCTCCCCCTTCTTCCCCCTCCTCCCCCCCTCCTCTTTTTCATCCCCTCCTCCCCCCCTCCTCCTCCTCTGCCCCCTCCCCCTCTTTTCCTCCCCCTCCCTTGCCTCCTCCTCCTCTTGCTCCCCCTCCTCTGCCTCCTTCCTCCTCCCCTCCTCATTCTTGGGAAAAAGTTTGAAAATCTTTTAGTTTATAAACACTATCATTACATCACCAATGCTCACTTGATCGGGATTTTGGGGAAAAAGGAGTTTCCTCTTTTATTCTGGGACAATGAACGACGGGCCCGCCCAGAGGGGGAAGGCTGTGGGTTGTCTGGGTTTTCCTCACTAATTACCCATATATGGTCATTATTTTTGGTCAAAACCTACCGAACCTTGAAACCATCTTTCCCGTCACTTCCCTCGTATTAGAAATGTCAAAGGGGGAAAAAAAGTGTCCCCAATTCGCCGAGGGGGAGGAAATTCTTACCACATTAGGGGGAAATTGTTACTTGATGGCTTCCCACAATGCACCACTTGGGTCCCCGATTTTTTTCCTACTGCGCACACCCACCCCACAGACCCATTCTCTCACTTCTAGGGTTATCAGCCTTTTCCCGTGAGATTTTTAGGCCCCTAGAATTTAGGACTAGTACGACAAAAACCCCACGCGTAAGGCGTACTATACGACGAAAAAACCCCCAAAAGGGGGAAGTAGACTGGCAATGGCGAGAGTACAAAAGGTGAGCCCCGACAATTTAAGGAAGAGGGAGGGCGACTGCAAGAAATCAGAATGGTCATTGGCACCACAGACGGCATTACCCGGGGACCTGGGGAGGTCCGGGGGGGCAACGCCCCCCTGGGTAAATCTGCAATATTTCGTTGGGTGACAAAATTCCCAGCTTTTCTACACGTTTGGTGGGGGATCACCTTTAAACTTGTAACAATGTCCGCTAAAAAACAGAGGAGGGGAGTTCTTGGCGAAAAAAAGTTAAATAGCCACAGGAAAAAAAGGGAAAAAGGGGGGAGGGGATGGGGAAGGAGGGTTTTTGGGGGAATTAGGTTCGGTTGAGGAAGGAGACCAACAGGTCAAATTTCCCTCGAAAACAGCCTCTTACCAAAACCAAGGGCCCCCCCCTTGAAGGGCGTATTAGAAAACCCAATGTTTTTTCCTATATCCTTTCAAAATCTAAATTTTCAAATTGGAATCCTTTATGCGAGTCTTCCCTGGAGGGATCCCCAAAACCTTTTATTTATACCCCTTTGTTAATAGTCATCTTTCATAACACCTCGTCATGTCTCCCCTCATTCTTCATTACAAGTGAAGAAATTTAAGGGATTCAATCTCTTTCATACGGAAGATTTTTAAGCATGAAAAATTTTGTAATTCTCATGAATGTTCTTTTAAAATTTATATCCTTTTTGTAAAGGGAGACCAGAAAAAAGCTGCATAACTAGGTGAGCCTTACTAAGATATAGGGGTTTACTCACGAAATCGTAATGACACGTTTGCAAACAAACCATCCCAAAGGGGCGGGATTTAAACCCCGCGGGTCAGAGGTCGTGTTGGGGCAGTAAGGGACTTGGGCTAGAGTTCATCAGGGCCACGCAGTGGAGATTCGTCTGTAAAAAACTTTCATTTTGGTAAGTGGGGCCTTGCAAACCTTCCTATGGTTTAAAATATCCCTTTTGGAGAATTTATTTGGCTAGCTGGTCCAGGGGCCCCAGCTGGCCCTGGCTAACGCGACGGTTGGATTTTTGAGGCCTCTGACTGGGGTTCAAACCCTGCCCTTGATAGGGTTTGATATTAGGGGTTTTTGGGCAGTGCTGGGGGGATCATTATAAGCTCTTTAAAGGGCTTCTTATTTTTTTTGCGTATCGGGGTCACGGGGACAGGTGTTAAGGGCCCAGGGGGCCCGGGTAGGCCTTTCCCCAGGGGGAAGGGGATACAATCTTACTGAGTGACTGGAGCAGCGAGACGAAAAGGGCAGGGGTAGGCAGGTGGTATGCTCCCCGAGGGGCCCTGGCCTCTGGTGGAAACTTGGGAAATTTTATGTATGTAGGCTCACTGCTACAATGTTGTATAAAGCTGAGTACAACCGGATTCTTTGCTTACATTCTTGTATAAAACCCGAATATTTTGCCTTATTACACACGCTTAGGCACTGCTCCCTTGGGTTTTAAAGGGTTGCTGCTTTCCCATCCCCCAATTTTATTTGCTTTCGTCATCTAGTTCACGTTATTAAGCTGGTAGATGCTAGGGTTAGAACCTCCCCAAAAGCTTTAGAACTTTACTTTTATCTACATTGAGCTCATCGCCACTTTTCTGCCTAAATTTGATTTTGTAAAATCCTCCCAAGTTCCGAGACCCAACATCTGAATCGATTACCCTATTTTCGTGTCCTCGCAAATTTGCTTTTCTTACTAGTAATTCCTCATCAAGTCATTAAAATATTATAAAAAGAATGGGCCTAAAACGATCCCTGCAGGACCCCACTTGTTACGATCCCCCTAGTTTTATTCATTTTGAACTTTCTGTTCCATTAGTGAGCCATACCGATCCATGCCCGACTTTTTCCCCAACCCTTGAGCAGCTATTTTTCAACATCTTGATGAGTCCTATAAAAGCCTTACTAAAATCTAAACAAACAATATAAATTTCTTTATCTGATCAACGGCCTCAAAAGCTTACTAAAGAAGATTATAAATTAGTGATGCGGAACGGCACCTGGTAAATCCATGTTAAGTATCATTAATAAAATTTTAACCTTCAGATGGCTTTTTAATTATGCTAAATTGACTTAGAATTTTGCCTACAATTGGGTTAGGTTATCGGGTGGCAATTTGATGGTAACGATTTTTTCCCCCTGTTTTAAAAATGGGAATTACATTAGCCATTTTCCTTTTAATCGGGACATTACTCCTGTTTGAAGAGAGAAATTAAAAAATTTTTGTTAAAGGTTCAAGAGTTCATTTTGCTTCCTTAAAACCCCTTGAAAAAATCATCTGACCGGGGGATTTTTTTTGCTTCATACGGTCAATCTTTTTGAAAACCCTTTTTATGTGACGTGTATTAAAAATTTTTATCTTCTTCGGGCCCCCACAAAAAAAAACCAATTATTGGGATTTTGTTAGTGTTTTCCCTGAGTAAAACCAAGAGAAAAAAAATTAAAGAAAGAGCACATTTCGTTCTCCTTTTCAGAAAGATGCACTTTTTTTTTTTTAAGGGGATTATCTCTAACTTTTGTTCTACAAATTTGGGAAAAAAATTTTTTGGGTTATTTTTCCCCAATCCTGCAATTTCAATTTCATAGTCCCTTTATTTTTTCTTACCCCTTTTTAACGTCCCTTTAATGTAAACATACTGTTAATAAGATGATGTCCTCTTTGATGTACCTATAAATTAGTTTTTTCTGTCCTAAAGGTATTTGAATATTATTCTTTCATTTTTGGTCATTTCATTAAATTTAATTCCCTTTTATATGGAAAATTCCTTTGGGAAGCGTTGTGTTAAAAAAGTGCATATGATAGCTCTCTTCGTTGCTCCAGTCCACAGTTAATGTTCAAAAGCCCATTGTAATCGCTAAGTGAAATCGGGGGCCTGTTAAAATTTTTCCCTACTATCATTTTTTTATTTAATGTAAAGGAAATTGATTTGTGATATTGTTGATTTCCCCTCTGTAATTTCTAAATTTTAACAAGGGTTTTCCCTTTTTTGCCAAAACCAAGTCAAGCAATTTAATTTCCCCTTTGTAGGTCTCCCAAAAACTTTTTTAAAAAAACAATCCTGAATTATTCAAAAAGAATCGTTTGATTCTAAATTCCGTAAAAAATTCCCAAAATAAAAATTTAACTAAATTAGTCTCATGAATTAAAAAGTTATGGGCCCTTGGGGTTTTAACAATTTCCCCCCATAGTACTCTCCCTTGGTTTTACCTAATTTTGGGGGGGCGGTTATCACTCCTAAAAAAATTTTTCATGGCCCTCTGAAAATTCTATCCCAAACGCTCTGTAGTGTTACTTTTGGACTTAATACCCATTTTTATGCAACAATTTAAAAGATCTCTGGATACAGGGCCCCCCACCCCATTTCCCAAAGTTCTGTCTACTTGAAACAAAATTTTCATCCCCGAGTGATATTTTCCAGGCGTCCGACATTTAATTAAAAATTTTTATGGCAAATATATCAATTTTTCCTGCACTACAAATAGTCTAAATCGTCCTTTTTATTCCTAGCACTACGGAAATTTCTAAGTTATTTGATGCCCCCTTTTTCTTTACCCCTTTTTGCTCTTCCTTTTTTCCCTAAATTTTACTGTCCCTTTTAACGTATGCCATGGCTTTTTAAATATCTACCTCTTCTGCCTATTTTCTAATTCCCTAGAGCTCTTTACTCCCCTGGGGGCTTCACTTTTTTCTCGAAACCCCTACCACTAAAAATTCCTATTTAAACCCCCAACATCCCCCCCTGCAGTTGTCAGTGGCCCCCCCCCCATTTTAGATAATGAACTCCATCCCCGGCTTTTAAAGTCATTTCTTAATGAGAGGTTCCAGTTTTCAATGAATGTTTCCGCATTTTCCCCCAGTATTTGTCCGCCACAATTGACAACATTTCCCTGGGGCAACCTTCATTTCCAACTCTTCTTCTTACAAAATACCCCATATGACAGGGTTCCCACCTTTTTCTAATTACTTATTGCGACCATTAACCCCGCTAATCAGGTCCCCACTCCTACGTCGCCAAAATCATTGTCTCCCGCACTGAGACAGATGATAGGATTGCACCAATTACCTTCATGATGTCATCCAGTGGTAACAATATCCTTTAAACCCCGCCCCCGGGAAAAACACCCCCCCCGCCCCCTACTCCCATACTTCAAGCAGAAGGCCCCTATCCTGTACCTAACCTGGCTATCCCCCAAAAACAACAATGTTTTTACCTTCCTTGCACGTTTGTCAGATGCCCCCCAGTAGTCGACTCACATTCGTCAGTAGCACGGGTGGGTTTTTTGTGTTTCCACAACAGTTTCCTGGGTCTTCGTTGATTCTACCCCCTTTCCCTCCCCAAACCTCTTTATCCTTAACTCTTTCCTGTTTCCAGCCACTGTCCAGGGTTCCTTTCTGGCTTGAGGATTTTTAACAGGAGGTTACTCGAAACTTCTTTTCCTCAGCGATCACGTATTTTCAAGCTTAGCATCCTCCGTTCTTCTTTAGTGCTGGTAGAGTTGTGAAGGAGGGGCATCTTGTTTAATTTTACAGAAGGGACACAAGACAGTCTTCCGAGTTAAATACAGGGTTTAAATACAGGTTTTCCATGGTTAAGTACAGGTCACCACAGGAGGAGTTTTAGATAATCAGTGGAGGAGTTTGAGATAAACAAGGAACCTCTTAAAACCCTTGCTCTCTTTCATGGGGGCTGATCGCCAAAACCCCCTTTTTCCCACATTCAGCCCTCATCTTATCGGAAAATTGATTATGGTGATTAGATCTATTTTAGCTTCCTCTCGACTACTTCTCAGCCTTAATCCCATCCTCACCATGATTGTTTCTGCCTTGGTTCGTTTCACCCCGCCCTGTTGAGAGTTTTTTGCAGAAGAAAAATTTCCCTACTTTTCCGATGCCTGAACCCCTTGCCTTCGCTACTACATTGTTTTCCTGATTCCGCAATCCTTCCAAATTTTGAAAAGTCACCGATGTAGTAGACATTATCTGGCGCGCCCCTGTTTTGGTCCCTCCCCTTTTTTCTTTGCCTACATTCCCCTCTTGTCTTCCCCTTTATTAGACCTTTCTTGTTCATGTTGCATCTTTCTTTTCCCTGCCCCCATGGAAATTCCCCCCTGTTCAAGTCCCTTTCTCGCTCCCCTTCGCGAAAGCTCAATGCCTATCGTAGCTTCCACTCTCTTTTTTTTGACCACTTCCGCTCTCATTCTCACCAACACAGTGTACACAGAGGGGTTATGTTTTGATGGGATTGGATTCTCAGCAGCATTTTGGACAGTGTCGTGCGAGGACTTACTATCTTCCGTAGCATTTTTCAGCCGAATTTTATGCCATTTTTGGGGCACTTATCTGTATTGCATCTTGCCTGTGTCACCATTTTGGTTGTCTCGTTTCCCCCAGTACTTAAAAGGGTATACAAAAATTTGATACCCCTCATCCCTTTGTTCTCTGTATCCAAACCTTTGGGATGCCCAAACTTACCAAATGAAAAATTGTTTTTTTTTGGGCCCTTGTCATGTTTGATTTCAAGACTTCCCCATTTCACTTGGCCACACTCGTCTTACTCATGGGTAGTTATGGGGAGGCACCCCCGTTCCTCCTGTGGAAGTGTCGGTTTCCCGTCATTTGCCAAATTTTTGGACGCCCTCTCTCTCAAAGAGCATGCAGAAATTTCCCCAACGAATTTCCCTCTACTACTCTCTCTTTACCTTCCCTTCTTGCTGATGGACCCTCCTTTAATCCTGACTCTCTCATTGACTTCTTGACAACTGATTTACTCCACAAACTCTGATGATGATACCTTTCACACTCCCCTCATCCCTTTCTGCCTCAAGAGGGGGAATTAGCACTCACTCAGCGCGAACGAAAAATTTTGTCGAAAAAATTCACAAACTGAATTAATCTTATAGAAAAATAGCTTAACTCTCTGGCAACACAATGGTACCAGAATCATTGTTCTATGACATTCCTACAAGGGAAATTTTTTTTCAATTTTAAAAACACCTAGGGTTACGTCCCACCCGCGGCAGGTGTGCTCACCTTTTGTCAATTTATTTTTTTTTCCTTTTTTTTTCGGGTATTTACTGTATTATTCTTTCTAAGATAATAATTGACGATTTGGCATCATAATACATTGGGCGGGATTTATACGTAGAGTTCCAACCCAAACCCGGAACCTCCCGACACCTTTTGCTGACGTCATGGAAAATTTCCCGTCTCGGGGTGGCCGGGGAATATGGCTCAAAAATAACGTATTATAGCTCCCACGGCTTTTTTATCTATCACAATTGATCTAAATGAATAATAAACAATATAAATAAAAAAGAAAAAAAAAGGGAAATACTCCAGAAGATAATAATGGCATATTCCAGAGGCTCCATCGGGAAAATAGGTTTCCCCCTTCTCAGAGAGGGGGTCCATTCTTTTTCTTTCACCCCAGGGGCCTTATATTTAAAGAAAACAACATGGATAACTATGAAATACAACCCTAATGCAGTAGAGCTGAGAAAAATGTTATTTTTCGAAAAAAAAAAAAAAAAAACGGTGGTCCCGGGTGTTTCGGGGATTATCTCGGAAGTAAGTTTTTTACTATATGAGCAAGTAAATTCGTTAATAATAGAGGGAAAGTAATGAAATTCACAAAACTAAAGGAAAAATTTTTTTACAAGCTAAAAGTTTGTTTTTTTAGAATCATAATTTGTTTTATTTATGTGAGGGGAAAGTCAGATATTTGGCGAAAATCAAAAAACCCTACAAAATTTTTTTTTTTTAAAAAGAAGAAAGGATAAATTAAGAACGGCTAACCTTAGAAATACAGTTTGCTTGTTTTTTGCGTAGTAATGCCAAAACAGCTTCTCCAAATCCCTGCAAGTTACTGTTCAATATGTATGATTTTAGTAAATAATTTTTTTTTAGTTTTTTTTTGAGCTTCTTATTGAAAAAATTGGGCACATTACATTGAAAGGTGCTTCTTTACGTACAAAAAAAATGAAACAAATCGAACGAAAAATAAAAAAGTTCATGTGTGAACATAAGGTTCCCCCTCAATCTGTTGCTACCCTCCACGTCTGCACTATCTGCTGCCCCACTGTTCTCCATAGCCTCCTAATCATCCCTCTCTATTCACCATCTGTTACCCTCACTTCCTTTCTGCCCTGCAGTGCTGTATAGCCCTTGTGGTTTAGCACTTCTTTTATATTATAATAATAATAATATATCAAGAAGTGTAAGCAACAAAAGTTCAGCGGTTATATTACAGCTTTATACATCATTTGTAAAGCCTCATCTAAATTATGCAGCTCAGTTCTGGTCTCCATATTACAGCATGGACATAAATTTGTTAGAAAACATACAGCATAGAATGACTAAATTAATACATAGCATTAGAAATCTTCCTTATGAAGAAAGATTGAAGACCCTTAAATTACATTCACTTGTTAGATGAAGAATTAGGGAAAACATGATCAAAGTGTGTAAGTGGAAGATGGGTATCAATAAAGGGGATATAAATAAGGTCTTGAGGATATCCCTCAAAGAAAGAACCCACAATAATGGATTCAAATTAAACAAGTTTAGTTTAGAAATGATACAGCAAAGTATTGGTTTGGAAATAGGGTAGTCTTCCTAGTAGGGTTATCGAGGCTAAAACCTTGGGTATTTTCAAATTTAGGTTGGATAGATACATGAGTGAGAGAGGTTGGACTCGAGTGGGACTTGCACATGGGTAAATAAAATTATCAAAGCTTATTTCTTGGATACCATTGAAAATTGGGTTGGGCAAATATTTTGTTAGTGGGATGGATTGTGAAGGACCTGCCTGGTATGGGCCAACAGGCTTGCTGCAGTGTTCTTCCTTTCTTCACGGTTCACCTTTGAATGGACTGATGAAACCACTCTGTGGCGAAACATTTCCTCAGTAAAGATACCCAAGAGTTGCACATGAGTCTAATTTATCAACAAACAAATACAAACAGGAAAACTGGGAGAGCAACACCTGGAGCTCACCCTGGTTACCTCTGAGGCTGCGGATATTCCACTGTAAATAAGCCATGATTTGTGAAGAGAAAGATACAAGAAAGCAGAAGGTAGAGGTATCTATGGGTTAGAAAGGTCTGTATGTGGAGGTAGAGGAAGGCTTTTAAGCAGCAAAGGATAGGGTCGTTGTGAAGAAAGGGGTTGCTCAGATGGAGAAGAGGGAGGAGGAGAAAAAGGGGGTGGAACAGTCTCCATCAATGGTTTTGTCCCATCAGTATATTCTGAGGTAGCTTCAAGTGCTTCTGAGGATAAGGATGTTGTATGTGGTACAATATTGAAGATGGAAGGAGGAGGGGAGTAAAAACTAGGGAAACAATGGATTGTACCAAAGTAGGTGGGGACAAAAAAGTAGAGGGAACTGAGGAAGCTTGGGAGGTGACATCGGGAGAGGAAGTAACCTGGGAGGGAGCAGAAGAGGGAGAAACTTGAGAGGGAACAAAGGAAGAAGGTACTACACTAGGAGATGGATGAACCTCCACACTCATAACAGAGCCAGTTAGAGGTGAAAAACTGGGTACAGAGACCAGGAAGGAAAAATGAGCAGGGCGCAAATGGGAAGAAGGGGTGAAAGGAGATTTGAACAATAGGGATGGTTTAAATTTCATAGAAGGAGAGGGGCAATGAGGAGTAGGTGTCGTATAGGTCTGGTAGACACAGAAACTTGTGAGTGATCTGGATCTGGAGAGAGTTCCGGGGGTCAACGCCCCCGCGGCCCGGTAAGTGACCAGGCCTCCTGGTGGATCAGAGCCTGATCAACCAGGCTGCTACTGCAGGCTGCATGCAAAACCAACGTATGAGCCACAGCCCGGCTGATCAGGAACCAACTTTAGGTGCTTGTCCAGTGCCAGCTTGAAGACTGCCAGGGGTCTGTTGGTAATCCCCCTTATGTATGCTGGGAGGCAGTTGAACAGTCTCGGGCCCTGACACTTATTGTATGGTCTCTTAACGTGCTAGTGACACCCCTGCTTTTCATTGGGGGGATGGTGCATCGTCTGCCAAGTCTTTTGCTTTCGTAGTGAGTGATTTTCGTGTGCAAGTTCAGTACTAGTCCCTCTAGGATTTTCCAGGTGTATATAATCATGTATCTCTCCCGCCTGCATTCCAGGGAATACAGGTTCAGCAACCTCAAGTGCTCCCAGTAATTGAGGTGTTTTATCTCAGTTATGCACGCCGTGAAGGTTCTCTGTACATTTTCTAGGTCAGCAATTTCACCTGCCTTGAACGGTGCTGTTAGTGTGCAGCAATATTCCAGCCTAGACAGAACAAGTGACCTGAAGAGTGTCATCATGGGCTTGGCATCCCTCGTTTTGAAGGTTCTCATTATCATCCTGTCATTTTTCTAGCAGATGCGATTGATACAATGTTATGGTCCTTGAAGGTGAGATTCTCCGACATGATCACTCCCAGGTCTTTGGACGTTGGTGTTTCGCTCTATTTTGTGGCCGAATTTGTTTTGTACTCTGATGAAGATTTAATTTCCTTGTGTTTACCATATCTGAGTAATTGAAATTTCTCATCGTTGAACTTCATATTGTTTTCTGCAGCCCACTGAAAGATTTGGTTGATGTCCGCCTGGAGCCTTGCAGTGTCTGCAATGGAAGACACTGGCCTGCAGATTCGAGTGTCATCTTCAAAGGAAGACACAGTGCTGTGGCTGACATCCATTGTCTATGTTAATATTAGGATAGAACAAGATTGGGAGCGAGTACTGTGCTTGAGGAACAGAGCTTTTCATCGTGGCTGCCTGCCTCGGACTTTACTCTGTTGACTACTACTCTCTGTGTTCTGTTAGTGAGGAAATTTATAGATCCATCGACCGACTTTTCCTGTTACATACTACTCTCCTTTAGGCACGCATTTTGTGCGCTATTACACCATGCACACTTGGTCGAAGGCTTTTGCAAAGTCTGTATATATTACATCTGCATTCTTTTTTGTCTTCCTAGTGCCATCTAGGACCTTGCCCTAGTGATCCATAGTTATACAGACAGGAGCGACCTGTTCTAAACCCATGGTTTTGCCCGTGGTTGTTTAACTGATGGGTTTCTAAGATGGGTGGTGATCTTGCTTCTTAGGACCCTTTCAAAGATTTTTATGGACATGGGATGTTAGTGGCATTGGCTGTCGTTCTTTGCTGTTGCTTTTACCTGCCCCCTTTTGTGAGTGTGGCTATGTCTGTGTGTTTTTAAGAACTGTGGGACGACCCCAGTGTCCATGCTCTCTCTCCATAGATGGTAAAGCTCGGTGATAGAGGTCTTCCTTGCAGTTCTTGGATGAAACACGGATTCCTGAGTCTGGCCCTGGGGCAGAGCGCCTGTTCCGAAGTCATTTGGCATCAGGAATAACATCAATAGGCTTGTTGTATCCAATTCTGTGGCTCTCATCATAAAAAATTCATTTTTGATCCTTCGACTCTCAGACTGGTTAGTGGATAGCATAAAAACTGAGTCATATTATGACTTGAGAGCTCACTCATTTCTGCTACCATCAGAAGCTAGGACGCCCATCTTGTATAAGTAAGGCCCAATTCCTGACGTTGTTCTCAAGACTTTGATTTTGGCATAGGAGAAGAAATACTTTGGGTTTCTTTCGATTTTCATTTTGGCTTTTAGTTCTTCCCACGATTCCTGACTCCTATAAAGATTCCTTTATCTTAAGTTTCGATGTTTGCTATTTTCCTCTGACCCGTGTCTCCTTACGCCTTCCAGATAGATTGACCTCTTTTATAGCCGCATGTTATTCTTTTCCGTTGCCAGTAAAGAGAGCCGCCTGTCTCTTTCCTATTTTACATCTAACTTATCTACCCTCCTTTTTTCTTAGAGGAACAAGTCTTGTGCATACAATCGAGTGCTACAATTAAATCTGTTCTAGGCGTAAGTTGGGGTCTGTGTTCTTTAGTAAATATCTTCCAAGCTTATATCTTAGGAAGGACATGGTTACTTGGTCACACTTTATGTTTTTTGTTTATTGAAGTTTGAAATTGGTGAAAGCTCCCTCATGACTAAATCTTCACGAGGAAGAGGCGAGAACAGAAGGAGGTGCCAAGGTAGGGACCCAGAGTCCAAACAGCAAAAGAGTTAAGACCGGTTGACTGCAGAAATGGTAGACTTCAGAGGAAGCTGCATGAAGTTGGGACTCCAGAGGAGGAAGGGGGCGTTTAGGCAAAATCGAGAATAAAAATATGGGGGAGTTTCACTTGGTAGCATAGAATGAGAGACTGCCATAGCATATTGGAGTGCCTTCTGCCTCTTTGAGACAATAGATTTCATGCTCATATAAGTAAACTTGGCACGGCGAGAGTACGATGGGTGAACTCATGACAATTAAGGCAAGAGGGAAAGAGACTACAAACTTGACTGGAATGTGTCATCTGCCCACAGACTAAAGCTTCAGCAATGGATCTGCAATATTTGCCGGATGACCAAAATGCCAGCAAATTCTACACTTGCTGTAGTGTGGGGATCACCTGCAAAGTTGTAAACGGTGAACCTCCCTATATATAGAGAACGCAAGATCATCGACAAGTCCAAAAGTTAAGTGAGCTACATTGGCATTGAAGGGTAAATGTCTGTGCCTGTGGGCGGGAAGAACATAAGTGACTACTTTGAGGATGTAAGGTCTGGAGTTCTTAGTTGTACCAGAATATCATTGGCTATGTCTGGAAATCCTGTTGGACTGGGGGGGAAAATGGAAGAATAGTCCCAGGAGGGGAAAAAAAGGGCCTAAACCCTGTGCCCAAGAGGGGGTCAGCCCAAAGTGTGCAGATGCGGCAGGAACCTTGCCATCCCCCACCCTTATGCCATAAACCAGCAATCCAGGTAGCAACCTCACTCCCCCGAGCCACCTCAGTGGCAAAAAAGAGAGTAGCTGGGGCACCACCACAAAGCATCCTTCTTTTGGGACCCCCCCTGGGAAACAAAAAGCAGCTTTCCCGGATCACTGGTCATCCCAAAAGGAACCCAAAACAAAACCCTGGGAAGACGGAAGGGGTTTTTACATCCCCAGGGGATCAGGGTTTCCCTGCAAACTCACCACTGCCAAGGACCCCACGGAATGGGAGGACCCGGTACCCTTCCCCCACCTAGGAACTAGATTGTCTTGGGGAAAATTCCAAAAGCTGAAAAAAAGGAAGGGAAAAAGGGAAAAGATGGGGGGAAGAGGGGAAAAAAGGAAAAAGGGAGGATGGGGGAGGGTAGGGGGGGATTTTGGGGGAATTAGGTTTGGGCTGAGGATGGGGGCCAAAATGTCTATTCCTCACACCAAGACCTCTTTTTCACACCAAGGGCCTCTTTTTAAAAAGGTACTAAATTAAAAAAAAAGCAAAAAACCCGGGGGGTCACAAATTTTTTATATTATTTTTTTACCTTTTAATTTATAATTGTTTTAAATTTTGGGAAACCCAAAATAGAATAGGCGAAAGAAAGTCAAGTAAACTGCTGAAAAATTTTTTTTAAAAAATGTAATAAAGGGTAAAAATCCTTGTCTGTAAAAATTATTTGATTTTACATGATCAGTAAATACTAAAAATTAAAACTACAAAAATATTTTAAAAAGAATAAGTGACAATAAGAAAATGCTTGAAACTTTTCCAAAAAAACCCTTTTAAAAAAATTGATAAAAAAATTTCACAAAGTCTGCAAGAAACAATGTAATTTTAATTTTTAAAAATTTAAGCATAATTTTACAATTTATCTGCCAAAAATTTCACTTTTATTTACTTTTAAAGGGAAAAAGGGGATGTAAACTTAAAAAGGGGTTTTTCCTATACGGCGAGGGGGGAAAACAAAAAAAACAAAGGGCTAAAAAGACAACATATCGAAAAAAGTATGGGACATTGGTCAGAAAAAGCAAAAATTGAATTTGGGGTTTAAGATCACAGGTTAAATTTTTG